>JAJOOO010033248.1:0-21334 GCA_029582685.1 Solanum piurae
TATTCACATATAATACAACTTTTATTGATGGATAATACATTTATCACACATTTTAATACACTTATAATTCAATGTGCCAATTTCTTACCAAACAAGCATAATATATTTTAAAAAACAATTATAATACATATATATTGCATACATAATTCACTTTTAATACATATTGCAGTTTTAACATAGCATTGTTATATATTGCTATAAATGGTAATAAATAAAAAGTATCGCTAAAATCAGTAATTATTTATTAAAATGTACTAATCCAAGTAATTTTTCCACTATTTTTTAAAATATGGTGCACTCTCCTAGTTAGTGGATTGAAGGGCTCTCATCTAACCTTCCTTTCGTCTGGTTTCATCATTGACTTGGTTCATCAATTTTCTTTCTTACATGGTGGAAGATTCTTTGGGATCAGTTCCCCTTGGATCTAGTAGTCAATTAGGTGGGCATACAAAGAGTTGATGCACCTCTTTTCAATGTTAATAAACAAGTCTTTTCATCTTCATGAAAAAAGGGTCTTTTCATGTTTATTCACCTGAAGGGGGCTGGTTGTAACATGTTTTTTTTTAGGAGAGCATTGGTCTCTATCCAGTTGCAATACTAGAAGTATTAACCAATTACAAGTGCATGAGTTTAGACATAACTATACTGGGTATCTAAGAAAATCATGCGATTACCCGCACTCATTTAAGTAAGAAAATGATCTGGTTGTTGTTTCCTTAAAAACTAGGACGTTAAGATAGTAGTGCACATTAATGTCTGAAATTCTTTCCTCTTTCTGACATAGCGGATCCAGTGTAGCTGGAAAACCAGAATATTTCCCCGAGATTACTGATGAACCTTTGGAGATAAATTTACTTGTACTTGAAACCCAATCATTTCATTGGAAAAAGAAAAGAAAAAAGTTGTATGAGATCTTAATTCGAAGTATCTGTGAACAAAGCATTTAACCACTTAAAGACCCACAAAGAAGTGAAGAAACACAAAGGATTGAAGATACTTTTGCGAGACATAGGCCTCTCACGTAATAATTTGCATGTTCAAGACTATTCTTATTTCACATCTATCCTATTTATGTTTACATTATTCATGTAGCTTTAGGTTCTTGTATTTTCTAGGAGCTTGACATCTTCCTTTGTGACTTTTATCTGTGAGAAAATTGCTAACATTTTGGTCTTTGATTGCTTCAACCTCAGTTGATTATAAGGTCACATGAAGGTCCAGATGCAAGGGAAAAGAGAGAGGGAATGGAAGGAATGGATCAAGGGTATACCATAGATCATGAGGTCCAATCCGGTAAATTGATTACAGTGTTTAGTGCCCCAGACTATCCACAGTTTCAGGTATCTTCAATTTTACCATTCACTATTTCATACTTTTTCACCTTACATTGTCCATGGTCAGTGTTTGTATTTTGTGTTATACTTGAGTATGCAGTTCATCTTTCCTTTATGAAAACCTCTGGTGTGTTTACTTTCAGATGTCTTGTAGAAGTGTAGTGCTTCTTTAAAGTTACACTATGTTACTGTTGATAGAAACTGTGTAATGCATCTGTTGAATTAGAATTTCTTTTCCTGAAATATGTGCCCAATGCGCGTATTAATGGTTGGTATATATATATAAAATGATTGCATCAGCCAGATGTAGAATGAGTTTAGGAATTTTTGTACTTTGGCAACCAATATTTAATAAAGATGCATAAAGAACTTCACTCTTCAGTAGTTCTATCTTTCATGGTATATTAGGTGAAAAAGTATCTTTCATGGTCGGAGTAGTCTACTTTTTTTGTTTGTTTTGCATGTTGCCTAATCAGCATTTTCTCACGTTTAGCCAACATTCATTTACTCTAGGTTGAAAATGGTTAATTGACAGGATCGTTGCAAGGTAAAAATCTTGCATGACTTGATCATCAACTGTCACTTCCTCCCTATTTTGGGAAGTAGTTTGTGGGCTTCATTCATCATATTATAAACAAATTTTCCAATAACACACCTGCTAAGCTTTCTGGAATTGGCCCATGCACAAATTTTGGTGTTAACACAGCCAATTGTCAGTTTGTCACTTCAAGGAGTATTAAGAATGTGCTGCAATTATTACTGTTTGCCTAAGGTTCTACCGAAATAGATTCGATTTATACGTGAAGTTTCTTTCTGGAGCCTGACAGTGAGTGTTTCCAGCTTGGGAATTAAGCCTGGTTTCTAGTCATGTGTTATTATACTCTTCTTAATGAATCAATGGATGCCTGAAACTGCACTAGTTAAAATTGTCAAACCACTTTGAATCTACTTAATGAATCATTGTGTTCTATTGCTTCGAGAGGCTTTTCCTAGTGATGGATCCTTTTCAATATGGTAGGAATAGCTAGCCATCTCATCAAAATTAGGTTTTATCATGTTTGTTCACTTTTTTATACACATGCAAAAGGTTTAAAACATCTTTAGCGCCATTTCTATACCTGGAAGCTGTAGTATGAAATGGAGAAACTTATCTTTCTGTTTGTTCTCTAACTGCAGGCAACAAAGGATAGGTACCGAAATAAAGGAGCATACATTATTTTGGAACCTCCTACTTTTGACATCCCCGTTTATCGTAGTTTTGAAGCAGTGACTCCCCGACCCAAGGTATAGAACAGTTTGAAGCTTTGTCTTATCTTGAATTGAAATTCATGGGGTGTTTTTTTGTTAACGAAGAGTAAATTTGTTTGAAATTACTTGCATTGTCATGGCTGCTTAATCTAGTAATAACATGGACTAAGTTATTGTCACAGGTGAATCCGTATTATGATTTCGAAAATTGCATTGATTCTGATGAAGAACTAGACTTGGCGTCTATGGCTACATGAAGGTAGTTCTCATGATCAGCGCGACATTTGCAAAGCTTAAAATATTGTACATGCTTCTATATTATTTTTGAGGTGATACAAGTAAAATTATTCCTTCAAGATTCCTTGACTGTTAGAAAGATATGTATCATGGTTTTCTACTCAGAACAGTTACTGATGTACAACCCTTTTTTGTATCAAAATTTAGACAGACTGTTTCTTGTACAACTTTATATCTTTAGTGCTGCTTGTTTTTGCAACCATGTAGTACTTTGCCTTCATGCTACATACCCTTGAGAAGGTTTGTCTTTCACTGGAATGTTCACTTAACTTGTATAGCAGAGAGTGAGTACTCACAATTGGCTGCGTTTCTTTGTATTATATCAAAGTGATTGAAAAGTTTAGTACTGGTAGAATAGTCTGTGTTCAAGGGTTTTGCTTCATTATTACTGGTGATTGTATTCAAGAAATTGAGTATCAAATTGGCACGCTATGAACTGATGGAAGTGTATAGGGAATAAGATGCTAGCAGAAGGTAAAAATGACTAAAGTCTGGGTAATTAGTTTTCCTTGGTAAAATTTTATGCACCTAGGTTGTTGCCCTAACTTCTTTGAACTATAATACTGCATAGCTCTGAATTCCTTTTCTTTTTATAAATGAAAAAGTAACATTTTTTTAGGATCACTACTTTGGACCATCTAAATGAGAAATCTTCAAGTACTCCTTCGAGTTTTAGTTATATATCTTTTTTTCTTCTCAGAATGGTCCATATTAATTAAGCTACTTCGTCTATGGGGAGACAAGGCCAGTATGAGGTTCACTTTGTTATGTTCTTAAGAGATGCTGGGTTCTCTTGGTAGTTTTCGACGAGGCATGAAGCTTATAGATGGTTGTTTATCTGTAGCGTTTTTGCACCATAATTAATTTGTCATGTGTTTTCAAATTCAAATATTACGCTCAGATAAACAGAAGTAGAAAAGATTTACAATGCCGTTACACAAAGATGAAGATACTATTAAGTCAAAAATATGATACTATCCGTTGCATGAGGGCCTGCCATGAGACAAAAAATATAGCTCTCGACCTAGAGATATTTGTCGAGTATAACAAATGAAAAAGCAGCTGTAAAACTGCGAGATGCTGAAGCGGAAAAACCAAATACCAAATATGAAACTGTGAAATCTGAGAAGAAAAAAAACCCTGAGAGACCCCAATCAAACAAAATTTCTTATAGTTCAGATTAGATTGGATAACTGCCACACCAAAAATCTGAAAACCAAATCCAGTAGCACAAAAGCAAATTGATCCATCCCAATGCAAAAACCGTATGAAAAAGAGAGATTATATCATCTGCACTACATTTCAGCTCAATAAAAAATTATTACGGGCAGCAAAAATTCAGTTATGCAAAGCAAATGCATGTACAAGATCTCTACAAAAGTCTAAATAAATCCCAGTCAAACGCATACCCTATCCCCACAACATCAAAAAGATAAATAACTGCAACATTGTTCTCTTTAATGTCTCATTTCACTCTAACCAGACCAACACGTGAAAATAAATACTAGTCAATTAGCATTTCTTTCATGTTGTTCACCCCAAGCAAATGGGGCAGCGCTAAGGACGAGCACAATCTTCCTGCTCCCACATCTTAATGCATGGCTGGTCCACGTGTATGAAATGATCCCAACATGAGGAGAAAATATTAGTTCTTCAACTAATGTTACAAGGAAAATCAGGTAAGCGCAGCAATCAATGGTGTCAATTAACACTAACAGCAGATTTCTTCCATGGAAGCTTTTGCTCATTGAATGAACCATCCATAGTTGCAAGTGGCAACAAGTTCCAACTTCTACTGGAATCAGCACTCGGTAGACCATAAATGATTGAACATACAGGAACCCTGCTAAAATAGGAAGTGTTCAATCAGCAAGCAGACTAAAACTCGTCATTTTAGGTTCAGAGTGGAGAAATGCATAGGTGATCACCGTGATGGCAATCTCTTCACCAGTAATCTGTTTCAATTTCCTTTAGATATGCAATAATAAAGATTCACCCTTCACTCTTTTTTGGAACACTTGGGTACCACCCAAAAGATGAAGTCAATAATAATGCAAGCACAAGAGAATTAATGACCAGCAAATACTTGTCATTACCTTTATGCATTTTGCTGGACTTGTCGGTGTACTTGCAGAATCCAATCCTGATAACCCATAGAACCACCAACTGGGTCCTCAATTAGATTTGCAAGCAAGAAGAAACCTTCTCTAGGCTGTTCACCTTGCCTCACAAGATGGCATAGTTGATAGTATGATCTGTCGCTTTCCCTTTGCCTTTTAAGCAAACCCATCAGTTCTCTTGAAATTTCATTATCTAGCTCTTGAAGTGAAACCTGGTTCGCAATTAGAAAAAAAAGATCACATCAGAGAGTTAAAGACGAGCAGAAAATTTGCAGAAGCTGTCTCAAAACAGCACACAGGGCCATAGGGTTGAATCAGCGAAGCAACCAGCTGAGTGTCAAACTTGGTTCCTCCATTCCAAATAAATTCCATAAGTTGTGTCTCAACTCGGGTTGCGCCTAAGTTGTCCTCTGTCCTAACAGGTAAAGTCATTCCCTGCACTCTCAAATATGTCTTTTTCCTTCGGGTTTTTTTACGCAGGGGACAGGGTGGGGGGGATAAGCAAGAAACACATCCCTTCAAAAGAGTATTGCTGCACCAAAGAAGAAAACCTTTTTTATGGATAACACCAAGAAATCCTGATGTCCAGTGATGATTGGTTCAAATAAAACTTCAACTCATGACTTTATATTTGTGCGCAAAGAAAATGGGGAACCTAGATTCAGAAGAACGGAGGCACATACACCCTATTTTTAATGATGGAGGTGTCTGGGCCAGCTTGCACACACCTCTATTAATTCCACCAGCTTGGGCAGATAGGACCATACACCCATGTTTTAAGGTTTCCATAAGCAAAGAACGGCCCTCTAGGCAAACACATCGTAAATTCTCAGTGAACGTTATATCACATGTAAGCAAACTTATTCTAAAATGAAGTGAATTACCCAAACAAGGATTTAAGACCTATAGTCATCAAGGACCTCTTTCAACAAGAATCTTTAAGATTTAGAAAAAAAAAATATCCTTCTTGACTCACCAAGTCCAAATTTGCAAGGCAACCAAAGAAGAGAAGTTATCTCTTCAAAAATGCAAAATCATTATCAGGGCTAAATTGCCCATCCTCCAAGTACTTCCTTATATCTTGACATCTGACAACTTTGTCAGAGTAACATACTAAATTTTGGTCAGTGAGGTGTAGATCTTATGACCTCACATATTGAGTGCACTTCCTTTCTCTTTTACCATATATCTCCATTCCAACTACTTGAATCTCAGTATTTCAGGGAAGTGGCAGATCTAAGCACTTAAAGACACTGAAGGAGTATGTGCCTTCATCAGACACTATGGATGCTATCAAAGCAGCTATTCTTTCATTGCAAACCTAGTTAGATGATAATTAGTACTGCTGACATACAGTCAGTGTTATCAAAAGTGTAAAGTGCAAAAAGACTAGGATTCTTTGGGGCTTTAAGCACAAAGTGCAAATAAAACACGGGTTTTAATGAGAAAAGGTGCAAATGGAGAAAAACTACAAATCTGTATGTGTAGTCCAAGATTAATAATCACAAGCATGAGTAATAAATATATGGACAAAGAAATTGCAAAAAGATTATGATAAAGTGAAATATCAATTGTATAGTGTCACATCTTTAGGATTGCACTCATTGGCAGGGAAACGTATGCCTTTAGAGCCTTGATGATGAAACTGAAGCGCCTATAAAGCGAGGTGAAGTGCTCAACATGTTTAGTACCTCGCTTTAGGGCTTAAGTGTGCCTTTGACAACACTGCATACTGCATGCTCAGAAAACCAAATATGCAGGAAACTTTTTTACCTTCAGGGAAGAGAAATCATATGGGAAGTTTTGAACCTTTGGGCCTTCAGTATACACTTGCACAAAGGAAAAGAAATCCTGTTCTGAGGCTATCCACAAACCAGAACATGAAATCAACTGGAAGTACTTCTGAAGTACAACTCATTCATATCTAGGAAAACAATAAAAAGGAAATCCCAAAAATGTAAAAAGACTAAATCTTAAGCATGACCCTGTTAACCTAGTAAAAAAGCCACACAGAATTAACCTCACAATAGTCATCAAAGTGGAATAAAGTTAAGATGACAACATTTAGAGCTAAATACAACAGCAGAGAACTAAAGAGCTCTTCATCATCCGATGAAAAGCAAAAATATAGACGCCTAAACCAGAAGCAACTGTGTTTTACTAATTCTGTCTACATGCAGGCTAGATCAAGGAGATAAGGAATTAAGAAAATGTTATAGATTCCACAAATTTGGATGATGCAGTAATAAGGAAAATGTCAATAAATCAGTGTGAAACCTAGAGGGGCAGAAGTAGAATAAAGAGAACAAAATTCAGAAGATGGCAAGAGCAGAACCTATGGAAGACAAATGACAAAGTATAAGTAAACGGATTGGAGATACTTATCTATAACCTACCGAGACCAGAAAGTTCTTATCTATAACAAAAAAGAAACAGATAACTAATGGTCCTACATAAAATGAAAAAGGATGCTATAGGTGAAGCTGAGTAGAGATTTAGATCCTTTTAATCAGCAACATTTATACTGGAGACAATTCCACATACGCTCCATGGAACTACATTCATTGTCGGAAGTCTAATCAGATTTTACCATTTAAAGCAAACTACGTAGTTGGCATTTAAAGTGGATATTCAAATTTCATATGGCTTACTGCTTGGTCCATTCAGTACCAAACGGAACCTGCCTACTATGGTGTGATGATAATACAGCAGTCTATAAATCTTACCTTAGAGAAGTCAGCAGCAAAGTTTTCTCCGAGCAAACTCTGGATCATATTAGGAGAAAACATTCTACCAAACCAGATGACAAACCGGAAACCATCATCATAGAGATAGAGACCTTGGGGATCTAAGCTCTCTGATGTAAGTGGAACCCCTTTCAAGATGTCTTTAGACTCCTCAGGTGAAGATGGTTTCTAGAAATAGAAAAATCATAGGTTTTAGAACCTTTTAAGAAAAAACAGCAATAATGTGGAAGGGCTGTCAGATGCATACTTTTAGAAGATATTCATCTATACGGATCAACTGAGGATATAGAAGCTTCAACAATCTTTTAACGGGCAAAGCCATCATGGTATATCCAGCAGCACATCGTTCATCAAGCTGAGCATCAGCATATCCACCACGAAGGGCAGTTGTTTTGCATAAAGCTAATCCATATAATGGCAAGTACTTTAAAGATTCTGGATATATCATCCTTCCGGCCACACGGTGCTGAACAGCATGGAGATTTCGATATTCTCTAAGAGCTTTCACAATCCTGAGTTGAATAGAATTTCGAGCCTCCTCTAATTTAGAGGTCAGAGTTTTCTCAATGGCTGAAAGACAAGAACTTGAGCGTAAGAAACTTAAAAGTACTAAAGGGAAAAATCTCAAAGTCAAAGGACCAAATACAAGAAAAGTATAGCTAAATTTACCAAGCCTGGTAAAAAGAGAAATGATAGCACCAGTATCAGACAGGCGATACATTTCTCCTAAATCTGAAACAACAGGTGCTGCTGCTGTGTGTACTCTAATGCGCCTTTCTCCAGAAGATGAAGTGTATCTTTTAATTGTTAAGAAAATGTTCCAGGAAACCGTATTCCTCATTCATCATGGGTAAGTTCATTCATTATCAAAAAGATACATTAAAAACTAGGAAATTAATGCTTCTATGAAATATTAAGAGGGGAATTTCATCCTAGAATAGACATCACCTGGACTTCTATTTAAAAAGTATCTGGTGCAGGAGTACTCGAGAAAATATATGAAGTGAATTGAGCTCAAAACATTTCATGCTAAAGGATACAGTAGAGCAATTTGGAAAAATACTGTCTGGGAAGTGAGTAGTGTTTCTTCAAGAGATAACTGCATTGCATATGCTTTATCACAGTCAACAGCAGGAAGTGCTATTAGATCAGTGGATCTCAGCATGAAGTTCCCATGATAAGTTGTAAAACGAACACCTGAAAGCACCAAACATCTTAGTGACCTTTACCAACATAAACTCCACAAACTCTCTTTATTTCACATGGAAGTGAAATCCGGCTTCTAGAGGTTAGGGTAATATAGCAAGATAACCTTTTCCACATCTTATGCGCATGACAGACTCCCAAGCAGTCTCCCTTGTAAGATCTCGGGTTAACTCGTGACGCAATCTATCTTTGTGAATGGAAGCTTGAAAACTTGGATAGTAGTATACCTGACCACCTGTATACTTTGCCAGCGTCCCTACAACATAATTAAAGAAAATTATACACCAATATCTCAAGAGGACATACCTAGATATTAATAATTGCAGTTACCAAGACTATGAACTCCCATTATGTGCAACTTTCAGTCAAATAAATTGAACTACCTTGACTGTGGCAATACAGAGTACAGGGAAGGTTTCAGTATACCAAATAATTTGAAGCATGACACACCTTCATCTAAAAGAAAATTTAAAGCATGAAACAATTTTTCACAGATCCTTTGTATGTGATTCCTTTCTACTAATTCTGCTTTTGCTTATACTTCTAACAAACGTCAAAGTGAAAGAACATCCAAATTCCTCACAGAAGTCACTCAATCAGCCTTCCCTGATTGCCTTCTGCACAAGGTCCCTTTATAAAACAAGCTTATGTTGACAGATTAAAAGATACCATAGAATTCAGTGAGAAAATTTTGGGCATATGAAAGAAAATGTTGATGTAAACCGAAGTATTCATCAAACTGACAACTTGATAAAGAGGAGGATATTAGTGAGTTAGTGTTGCACATGCAGAGAAACTGGAGAAGATACTAAGTATCCATTGTTGCATTGCAGGTTGACAACATAATTGTGGGCTGGGCCCTTGCATTCTAGCTTATATAATAGATCAAGAGTGTTACACAATGGAAGTAGAGGATGCAGCCACGAGCTAGACTAGATATCACAGAGGATCAAAAGTGGGAGATAGACAGCCTGGAACATCACTAATACATCACTTTTGGTGCTTATGTAATGCAAAGAAGAAAGAATGATCCAGTGTGCTCCAATGACATAAAAGGCATCAAAAGATCCTTCATGTCCCACTTGTTAATTTGGTGTAAAGAGTGAATACCATGTTGTATTGACAATTGGAAACTTGTTTAGATGCCAGCAGACAACTTGGTTCGAGTCAAACAAACAATTTGTACAATCTTTTGACAGAAACTTGATGCTTAGTAATGAAACCTTTGACTTATCAAAAGGAATAATTTTTTTTTTTAAAAAAAAGAAGTATTCATCAGCTTAAACATGAAACACAATTTAATCTGTGGGGTAGAGGTCCTTTATCGTTGGAGTTCAATTACCTATAGTAGCTATGTCAGTATATTTGTCGCTGAAAGCATATACATTGACTGCTATCTGATACTTGGTGAAATCAGCAGCCATCTGTTTATAAAAAGGATCTTCAGGTACTCTCAATGTATGTTCTTTATCAGTTCCATATACACGAAGATCATCTCCTCGCAGTTTTAAGCGGCCAACACCAAGTGATGGAAGGCTGCTTTGAAAGATCAGCAATTTACCGCCAAGTTGGTTCTGGAAGCAGAGAGGCGATATTAGTCAATGTGAATCAACATAAGGCAAAAAAGTGAATTTACAGAATGTGAAAGGAAAAACTTCTGTGCTACCAAGAACTTGAATGTCAGAAAATAATGTGAAGACCATAGAAAGAAGGTTGCGCACCATAACCATGAAGGCTGTTTTAAGAGCTGGACCAAAAGCTGATTCCACATTCACATTATCCTGAAACATTGAAGGAAGGCTGTCTAGAAATGCATCTACCACAGTTCTTGATTCTGACAAGTTGACAAGAAGATCATCTGGCAATGGCACAAATACATCTTCGAGATCTGACATGACCATCATTTGAGGTTGAGTCAAGGATGACTGGTACAAAAGGAAAAGAGCCCAAGTTATTTAACAGTAAATGGATATTGATATTATGTAATAAGATTAATCATTATTCGGCTGACTTGCCTTCATGTTATAAAAGTGTACTGTACTGTCGTAAGTTATAAACCCGATCTGGGTTCTCGAAAATCCAGGCAAGCTGTCCAAACTGTTCTTGATTGTTTGTGCTAAAACCTGACATAGATGTATAAATGGGATTAACAAAGGGCATACCAGATAAACTTGCAATTTATCAAATTATTCTACAAAAAATTGCTCCAGTAGCCAACAAAAATAGAAGTTTAACTAGACAGGCAATTGATACTTAATGGAATATCAAATTAAATGATAAAATTTGACAAAGAGCCCCACGTGCTTATATATACAAACATCAGACTCGTCTATGTGAATGCTTTCTCAGAAGCATTCTAATATAAGGTGGTAACAGCAAGACTTGCATCAACAAGCCACACAATAATGACGAATAGAGAACCATCTGCTAGTTAAGTAACTTGCATGTAAGAAGGCTTAGTGGCCATAATTGATGTGTCGTTTGTTGTAGTTAGATACAAACTGCAAAGCTCAATAACTAAATCTCTTACCTCAAGCATTCCACTTCTCACAGCAGTCAAAGATACATCGATGAGAAAGAAGTACAAGGGAGGCATCGGAGGCCGGACCATGTACTCAGCTGGAGCAATGAACTCCACGCTACCTTTGGTAAGTTCAGGCCTTTGATCCAAGTCGACTCTTCTGCCACTGGCATCCAAATGGGCGAAATATTCACCAGGAACTAGACATAAAGAGGAAAAATGAGCCCATGCATTTCAAAAAAGGACACAATATTCTACATCTTCAATATGCAATGCTAGAAATGAGAATCTGTAAGGGATCGTTTGGAGTGAGGGATAAAAATAAATAATGATGGAATAAAAATTTTGTATCTTGTTTGGTTGCCATGTTTGGGATAACTTATCCCACCATTTATTTCGTAGTGATGGCATAAGTTATCCCATATACATGGTGGGATAAGTTATCCCCGGATAGTTAACCCCAGGATAACCTGGAATAACTTGTTCCCAACCAAACGACCCCTAAGATTCTTAAAAATGACAAAAAGCACAACAACATAGCTGGGAGGCCCTAACATTGGATGCTAACTTGTACATATATGGCAATGAAACAAACTATTGTAGACAAATTAAACCCAGCATCACAATCAGAGAGGGCATGGTGGAGTATCAAAGTTCTCTTAGCAGCAATTTGAATGGAAGGTGAGCAATGAATAGAAGAAAGTCTGCTAAAGATGCAATGAGCAGAAAGTGAGGTCTACATAGAAGTTTTTGTTCATTAATAAGATAGCACAGTTTAGTGTTAAAGCTAAGTGGGATCATTTTATTTAGGCATTTACTCATTAATCATCTGACCTTCAACCATTACTTAATCAAGGTTAAGGTTGTTTCTAAAATCGGGATGCATGTATTCTTGTAAGTACATATTAGGGCGCCAGCCTCATGCACATTAATCCACTTCCCTCCATCTCTCTCGCAACCCAGTCCCATCCTACCCACATATTAGGAAGTCAATCAATGCAAAAACCAAACAGAATATTCAAGAAGGAATTCAACTATTCTAGCTAACACCCAACTGAAACTTTTAAAGTATACTAAAACCAAAAGGAGAGCTCCGACGATATACAAGTTAAATACTCAAGACCTGAAGCAATATCAGTAGTGACAGTACTTACCTTCATTAAGCAATGCACATATATTACATCTCCACTTTCTTCCACTGTCAGTGAATGTCACATAAGGATTTACGTAAGTGCGACACCTTCTACAGCGGATGATACCAGTTGGGGAAAAATTAACCACAGGAACTTCTTCCTGCATGATGTAGATTTTGAACGTAGAGCAAGTGAGATTCATATGAAACCCTTAAACTGTAACTATCCAGAATATGAAAGAGTACTATGTCATGAATACAAACCCCATCAGGTGCCTCGGCGAGAGGGCAAACAACTGCTCCAAGAGATAAGTGCCACCTTGAAGCCAAAGACTGAGAATTTGGTATGCCACTAGTTGTCAGCCTCAAAAATCTTGAACTGCAGTTCATGGGATACATCTCAGACAAAACGTTCCGCTCAAGATCAACGTCAATTGGTCTCGGTAGAACCTTAGAGTCAAGGCCGGAATCAAATGATCCTGGAACAGACCCAATTGAGAACGAACTGAAGTCTTCCACCAAACCTTGCATAGCTGACGTAGGAGGCATAGATCCTGGACGTTGAGATGTTAGAGGTGGTGGTGGTGCAAACCCTCCTTGTTGAGAAAGATAGGGACTAGAAGCTGCTGGCACTGGTGGAACATAGCCGCCTGGCAGAGAAGGAAATGGTACTGATTGTCTAGGTGGAGCTTGTGCAAACCCTGAAGGTTGCTGACTTATATATCCAGGAAAACCAGATTGAAAGCCAGGTCTAGCAGCAGGATAAGCTGAACCTGCTAAAGGGGAAGATGGCTGTGTGGTTGCTCTGGCAGCATAAAACTGGGACTGCATGGGACCCTGATGAACATGTGGACTAGGCTGCACTGTATTTGCACCTTGAGGAGGAGATCCCATCGAAACAGTAGGAGGTTGGATTTGTGGATGATGGGCACCAGGAGGTGTTGAGAAAGGCCCTGAAACAGGTCTAACTGGGGATGCTACAACAGGCTGCCCCGGCATTGAAGTGTGTGGAGGTGGTACCTGAGCTGTAGAAGGAAACTGCGGTGAAGGGAAACGTGGGAAAGGGCCAGAGACTGTCGGCCCATATGGAGGTGTTGCTGTTGGAGGTGGCCTCCCTGCATCATTAGGCATCCCGGGTGGCATCGGTCTAAAAGTAGAGATCCCTGGTCCTACCATGGGGCCAGATGAGGAAGGAGGTGACATAGCCGAAGAAGAAGTAGGAGGAGCAGGCCGAAAAGCAGAAGCATCAGATCCAACCACTGGACGAGATGATTGAAACGGAGTTGTACTCTGCGGTACACCAAAAGGTGTAGCAGCAGGCCTTGAGGGAAAGGTTGGCCGATTGGGATATTCGGTTCCCATGGTCACAAAGGACCGCTTCCTGAAGTTTTATCCACCAACAAAAACAATAAGACATGTCATTACCACAAAAATCAACACTAAAGCACAAAAAAAAAAGGAATGCAAGACTTATACATTAGCCAAAAATAGTAGGGAAACAAATATTTACAGAGTAGTAGTGTAACCCAAGAATGGAAAAAAAAAAAGACAAGGACAAAGAAGAAGATATGCAACTACATCTAAGTAGATACATACTTACTAAAGACATTTTCCATTTCATAATGAGCAGTCTGGTGAGTTTGCCCAGCAAATAAGGAATGGTTGGGAGAATGACGGACAGGGGAAAGGGACACATAAGAAGGGCATAGCTCACTTCCACTTTCTTTAGTTGCCTACACCACATAGAATCTAGTAGCTAAAACTCGTAGAGACACACTCAATAGAAGCCAAATCACAACAAGGTTTGCCTCAATTCTAATAACTTCCTTTGATCCCTAGCATTAATGTTGTTCCAGCAATCTATATTCCATCATAATAGAGGACAAAACAGTTAAATAAAAACAGTATCGGTAAATTCTCAATCTAGAGCAACATTCAATTCTGATGTTGATGTGCATATCCGTTATTCGAATCAAACTAACAAGAGCAAGTAGCCAAATCCATACTTGGTTTTAATGCAGAATATAAATCAAACTAATAACTCAACAATATAAGTCAGCATCTGATCTCAAAAGATCAAAATTAACGCATTATCAAATTCCAGAAAAACGAAATCCAATCTTTGATGTCGAAAACAACAGTTCCAATCGCACAATCAACGCGAAATTGGCATAGAAGTCGTCGATTTGGAGTATAGGGAAATTACCTGATTAAAGATCTCGCCGGTGACGCCGCCGGCAAAGAGTGGAGTCGAAGTTGAGAGAATCGGCGATCAGTCGCAAAGAGGTCGAAGCGATGGGTTAAATCGCAGGCGAGTGTGCGGAGTTAAAAGTTGGGCATATACGTAAGTC
Organism: Solanum piurae; assembly: GCA_029582685.1. Classification (NCBI taxonomy): domain Eukaryota; kingdom Viridiplantae; phylum Streptophyta; class Magnoliopsida; order Solanales; family Solanaceae; genus Solanum; species Solanum piurae. Next base: position 14,957 of record JAJOOO010033248.1, read on the forward strand.
TTTTTTTCCGTCTCCTCTTACACAAGAACTGTGAAGATCCAAACACGAAGCGAAAACAATTTTACTGCAAGGTCAAAAAATAAAAGGAGAAATCAGAAGACGAAAGATTTCACTTTTGCCCCAAGTAATTTCATTATTCTTATACATCCTCCTCCCCGGCTTTGCCCATATTGCATTTTGGCCCTACTCTAATTTTTCTCCGGATTCACAAATTTCACATTGTTATTCTATTTTTTTTCTTGAACTATAATCGGTTGATTTTCCTATTTGAACTATCGATAATTTCATTTTCTTATCTAAACTATTCACCAATTATTTCATTTTGCTTCCTTCTTTGCGAAAAGGACTATCACTCTTATTTTACTCTTGATAAACATGTACAATAACGGAATTTTCAATCTTTGCATCAATAATCAACATTTAGTGATAAGGGAATCCTAAACATATGTCCTTACTTAATCATATTAGCTATTGCAATCTATGAATGCACGAGTAATTCTCCATCTTTTTTTTTTAATAACAAAATCAATCCAATGAATAAACACATACTTATTAGAAACAATTCTTTGTTAAGAGTTTTTTGAGATTAAAAAAAATATTGAGAGAGTCTTGCCCAAAAATGAGTGACGCAATATGTAAATTCAAATTTAATTAGACTTTAACGAGGATATCAAACATCGAGTAAGAAATCAAAACTAAAAATGTGGAAAGGGCTCGCTATACCCCTTAACTTTGTCTTTTAAAACTAATATACTCCTCGTTTGAAAATGGCTCATACATACGATACCTTTACGGTTACGCAAATATCTCATATATACTCTTTTCTTCTAACGAGATTTTGAAAAAGTTCAATTATTATTTTAAAAAATATATATTAAAAAGAAGTGAGGAGTATATGTGATCCTTCTTCTACACATGTCTTTTTTTATTCAATTGCTAATTTAAATTTATTAATTTAATGGTCAAATTTATTTTTTCAGTGATGTTCTTGTAAAAATTATTATGAATGCTCCCATTTTTATTTTTATTTTACGAATACAAACACTCAATTACAATATAGACGGGAAAAAAAAAGTTTTAAAATTATGATGTAGCCGCATAAAAAATAAAATAAAAAAACTTTTTATGTTTCCTCTTTCTTTTTTATTTTTCTCGTTTATATTAAAAATGAAAGAAAAGAATGAAATAAGAATATGAAACTCAAATAATGATAATCAAATAAGTTAAAAATTAATTCATGTATGAAAAAGGAAAATGTCATAAATAGTCCTTTAACTATAGAAGTAGGTCTAAAATGGTGTCTTAACTACACCTTTGTCGAATTCAGTCCTTTAACTATTTAAAAACTTATCAAATTTGATCTCTTAACTATGCATCTATCGATTCTATTCCCTTAACTATACATTTATCAGTTTTAATCCTTTAAGTATTAAAATTTATCAGGTTTGGTCTCTATCTATTTTTATACAAATAACTTAGGTTTATATTAATGGTTACGATGTCTTGAGAAATTAAATCCTTTAGCCTTTTTTCAGCTGTTTCATTCTCTCCGCTACTTTTACTTCAAATTACCCTTATACAAAGAACCTTAACCTCAACGATTCAAAATAAAATTTACGAGGAAAAAAATATAGGTCATAATTTTATTCAACGAACGATAAAATGAGGCATATTATTGCTACTAATAACTTCAATATGCTAAACTCTATTATAAAAATAAAAAAATTATTACCCGTTGAATTCAAATGTGTACTCTAATGACTTTATTGTAGGAAATTTGTTTAATTTTTCGGAAATTGAAATTTATCAAATGGTAGATTTACAAAAAAATTTCAAATAGATTGATTTTATTATTTACATAAAAAAAATTGAATAATAAGATCAAATCTCTTATTTTTCTTGTGTATGAAAAATAAAATTAAAAAAATTTGCGCTTATTATGAACGGTTAACCGCCAAAGAAGGGAACACAACTATTCAAGCCAATAGCAACAATTATATGCTTCATTTTATTCTCCATTAAATAAATTTAAGATTTATATCTTTTTTCCTCATTAATTTTTTTTTTTGAATCATTGAGATTATTCTTTTTTTCATAAGAGTAATTTGAAGAAAAAGTAACGGAGGTAGAGAAACAATTTAAAAAATGGGTTAAAGATTTAACTTCACCAAGAGTTCCGTTAGTATAAATCTAAGTTATTTTGTATTAAAAAATGGACAAAGACCAAACATGATAAGTTTTTGAATACTTAGAGGACTAAAATCGGTAGGTGTATGGTTAAGGGACCAAAGCTGATAAGTTTTTGAATTCTTAAACGACTAAAACCAATAAGCGTACAGTTTAGGACCAAAGCTAATGAGTTTTTGAATAGTTAAAGGACTAAAACCGACAAAAATATAGTTAACATACCATTTTAGACCTACTATTGTAGTTAAGGGGGCTATATATGACATTTTCTCTATAAAAAAGAACAAATATACTCTTGAACTTTGCTAGAAAGACCATTTATACATCTACATGGATTTTTTTAAAATCAATTATTTTTTTGATACTTTCATTAAAGAAAATGATATATGTGAGTTACTTTTATAACGACGGGATATATGTGTTCCATTTTTATGACGATAAAGATATATCTAAACCACTTTTACAATAAGAGAATATCAACTCTAAATATGACAAAGTTAAAATGCATTTTCATTTATGTGGTGAAAATTAAGGTAACAAAGTAAATTAATCGTACTACATGATGCGAATTGATGATTTTTTTAACTAAAGTACTTTGTGTACACAATATTCTGTTAGACACAAAAAATTATCTACAGAGAAGTGATCTTACATTATCTAGAAATTATTTAAGCGATTTAAATTTTAAATATTTTTGTTGATATAAAATAAATACAATATAGATGATAAATTGAAATTCTAAATTTTTTAAAATATACAATATTACAAATGTTGTATTATATTTTATTCTTGTGCAACTTCACTTACTTACCATAACTCCCAATGATATCATAGTAATTAAATTATTTGCTATTTGAATCTCATACATAGAAGTTAGAACTCAAGCACAAAAAATTTATAGAAAAACTAAAAAGTTCTAAAAATAAACATTTTTTACTCGCTTAACCAAAGAGGCTCAAAACATGACTTCATTGCAAATCCAAATTAGATTCTAACATGTGACGGTGCGCGTGAAAAGTAAAAGAAAAAAGAAAAATGAAAAAAGAAAAAAGAAAAACCAAAGATTGGATCCTGAAAATGTTAGTACAAGGCTAAAAGCTGGCCACGCGACGGGAGAAGTATTTACTATTTACACCGTGAACAAATGAGGTTGCAGCTGGGATCTCGTCGGAGGCGACTCTCTCCCCACCGCGCACTCATCGCCACCGCAGCTTTCACTGTCGTCGGACTATTGATCCTAACTTTGAGGTCCGTCGATCCGTCCACTCAGCTTCCAATCACCACCTCTGAAAACGTGAATGCTAAGCCAGCTGATACAAATCTGCACTCGAACCACTCCGATGCTCAACCACAAAAAACATGCGCAACCGTGGAGGAGATGGGCGAGGTGTTTAGCCGCGGGTTTTCGGAGGAAAGTTACAGAGTGAGGAAAATTATCGAAAGTCACTTTGCTATAAATGGTACTACTAAACTACATTTCATGCTATTTTATTGTTATCTATTCGATTTGTGAACCGAAGTTGAACTTATTCTTCCATGAAATTACTGGAAGAACTGTTATATGTTTGGCAATTAAGGAATCAGTAATAGTTGATTTCTTTTTTACAGGTGCTTCGAGAGTTCGAGCTCTTTCGCCGGAGGAGTTCTGCAGACATGGTTTTGTGTTGGGCAAAGCATCAGAAGCAGGTTTTGGTAATGAGATGTACAAAATCTTAACTGCTGGAGCACTGAGCGTGATGTTGAACCGGTCGTTGATAATTGGGCAATCCAGGCATATTGGTTCTCTCTCAAGCCTTTCTATTTGTACTGTTTGTTGTACATGTTTAGTTTCGGATTCCATATTTGTTGTTTCTTTCCCTCGTAGTTTTGACATTGAACTATTTCAGTCCACTTGGAAGCAACCCCCAATATAGATGCACGGAATAACTAGTCCCTTTTGCATTTGCGCTTTTCAGAAATATCTTTTATCTCATTCCAGTAGAATAACATGTCTTAATACATTGGCGAGAAACTATTAAACACACACACAAATGTTTGCATTATATAGGTGAAGGTCTGCTTCTTCACTCTAATAAATAAGTACTGATCATGCATAGCTCATGTTCTGGAATCTGGCCTAGTACTCCAGAAATATCTTCTTTATGACTAATTTTTGCATTTTCAAAACTTCAGGGGTAGATTTCCTTTTGAGGATTTCATCTCTTACTCCAATATTACCTTCACATTGAAAGAAATCAAGCACCTTTGGAGACAAAATGGTTGTCTGACCAAATATGGGAGGCATCTTGTTATCAGAATTGATGATTTCCAGAAGCCAGCACGAACCAATGTTCTGTGTAGCAATTGGAGGGTCTGGGAACAACCTATTATCTGGTAAATGAGAATTATCATTCATGATCCTTCTTCTCTCCACTCTTCCAAAAATTTGACAAGAAAAGAGTAATCATTTGACTGACTTCGTTGGGACAGGTTCCAGAATACAACAGATGCTGTGGCTGCTCAATTTTTCTTGAAGAATGTACATGATGAGATGAGGATAGCAGCTTCTAATTTATTCGGGAAACCAGATGACCTTCACCATAGGCCTAACGTTTTTGGGGAGCTAATGAGACTTCTCATATTTCCGTCAGAGAATATTCAACATGCTGTGAACTGGGCATTGAAAGGTGGTGCTGACCCTGATATTGCTCTACACATGCGGATGCTTATGAATAGGTAGTGTACCTGGATTATTCTTTCCTTCGACATATTATAGATTATTATTCTGATTTCTTAAAAAAGAAAGAACACTCTCTGTAGTTTGAAGGTGTCTGAAGTTGAATAATTTGCTTGGTCTCTTACCAGTGTTCTGTAGAGTAATCCCTCCCTCTCGCCCTCCATGTTTTGTAGTGATCGAGTGCACTCAAATCATAGTCCTAAACTAACCCAAGAAGATATGAATTGGAGGAAAAGGAGATTTGGCCTTACCTTCTTACTATATTCTGCAGTTCTCTCTTGCCACTTTAGTCCCTCGAACTCCTTTCGTCTTTTTTCCCCTCCCCATCATTTTCTTTCGTCAATGATTTTTTTCTTTTGAATTCTCCAAATGAATGTGCATTTGATATTTGACGCTTTCAATTTTAATCTTAGATAGACAATCTCACCTTTTATGATGATATAAAGCAAATTTTGTTGAATCTATTTTAATCTAGAAAAGATACGAGTCAAAAAGTGCACAAGCTCTTGATCATATTGTTCTCTATACCAGAATACTAGTTGCCGAAGACATTTAAGCTCCAAATTTGAAGTTAGTTCTTTTAATCATAGAAGCTCCTGTTTAGTTCTGTCCTTGAAGTCCATATGGACAGCAGGCTATTATAGAACGTAGTTCTACATCTTCCCTCATCTTTCCCAATGCATGAATGAACAAACGTTATTTAACCTTTGGTGCTTTGTTTCTGATATAAGAGTGTGATTTACAGTAGATAATCATTTTTTGATAATGTCATCTTTTACGCAATGTTCAGAAACTAGTGAAGGGAAAAGAAGAGAATGGAACTGAGAGTTTGAAAAAACCTCACATTGTTTGGTTTGGATGATGGAAGAGAAAGAAAACGAGAGGTTAATTATTTTCCAGACCAAATAAAGAAAAGAAAATAACTTTCTTTCATTTCTTTGTGATAATTTCTTTTGTTCCTTAAACAACACATTAGTTTTTTCTTGGGCAACACTTGGAGCTCAAGAGAGGATTGTTGATCACATTGTTTGGTTTGGATGATGGAAGAGAAAGAAAACGAGAGGTTAATTATTTTCCAGACCAAATAAAGAAAAGAAAATAACTTTCTTTCATTTCTTTGTGATAATTTCTTTTGTTCCTTAAACAACACATTAGTTTTTTCTTGGGCAACACTTGGAGCTCAAGAGAGGATTGTTGATCACATTGTTTGGTTTGGATGATGGAAGAGAAAGAAAACGAGAGGTTAATTATTTTCCAGACCAAATAAAGAAAAGAAAATAACTTTCTTTCATTTCTTTGTGATAATTTCTTTTGTTCCTTAAACAACACATTAGTTTTTTCTTGGGCAACACTTGGAGCTCAAGAGAGGATTGTTGATCACATTGTTTGGTTTGGATGATGGAAGAGAAAGAAAACGAGAGGTTAATTATTTTCCAGACCAAATAAAGAAAAGAAAATAACTTTCTTTCATTTCT
>JAJOOO010033250.1:0-10905 GCA_029582685.1 Solanum piurae
GGGGGGGGCTGTTGGGAGCCGTTTTGGGCCCCAGCCCAACGGCTAAAAGGGCCCAACGGCTCCTTAACGTTCACATTTAAAAAAAAATAAAAATAATAATAATAATTAATTTGACCGTTGAACCGGACCGGAACCGGTTCTTACCGGACCGGATCAACCGGATAAAAATCCGGGTTCCGTTTCGGTACCGGTTCCGGTACCTATAAGACCGGTTCCTTACCGGTTCAACCGGTACCGGTCTTACCGGTACGGGAACCGGACCGGACCGGACAAAAACCGGTCCGTTTGCCAGCCTTACCCTATTCTATATCTAGCCAACACTAACCAGAAAAATAAACACCTATCTAAAGAGCTACAAAATCAAAAACAACAAAGAAAACTCCTATATAGAAAATAATCTCCTATTGTTGGCTAGATTGTACATCTTGGGTTTCCTCTCAAGAAACGCTTGATTTAACATCGCGACACGATGCATACTATTACTCAGACTTCATCAAGATAGTAAGCCTCTATCAATTTTTGTACACTCTCAGATTTCCCCAAGTAGACCGATCCTCTATCCGCTTAGCATCCCTTCCTTGTTCTCGAGCTCAACCGCTCCATGTGGAAATACTTGAGTTACTCTGAATGGCCTGGTCCACTTGGACTCAACCTTTCCAAGAAACAAGTGCAACCTTGAAATGAATAAGAGCACCAGATCACCTATAACAAATTCAAGCTTTTCAATCTTCTGATCATGGTACTTTTTCATATTTTCCTTGTACAAGGCTTAACACTCATATACTTTTAAGGGAAACTCATCAAGCTCATTCATATCATTCAGTCTTAGACTCGATGCGGCGCCCCAACCAAAATTCAACTTCTTTAGCGCCCACACTGCTTTATGCTCTAGCTCTATAGGTAAATGGCATGACTTCCCATAAACAAGTTGGTAGGGGGACATACCTATAAGAGTCTAGAATGTGGTTAGATAGGCCCATAGAGCATCATCAAGCCTTCTTGACCAAATAGTTTTGTTGGCGTTCACAGTCTTTGCAAGGATTTGCTTTATCTCTCTATTCGACACCTCAACTTTTCCACTAGAATGCGGATGATAAGGAGTGGCTACATTCTGACTAACACCATATTTCTCTAGCAACGCCTTGAACAACTTCTTACAAAAGTGAGAACCTCCACTGCTTTTGATTGCCCTTGGTGTACCAAATCTGGAGAAGATACTCTTTTTAGGAATCCGGTGACACTCTTTCCCTCATTGTTTGAAAGCGCAATTGCCTCCACCCATTTCGATACATAGTCAACCGCAACAAGAATATACTTAATCCCATGAGAATTCACAAACAGACCCATGAAGTCAAGACCCCAAACATCAAATAACTCAATCACCAATATCAGGTTCATAGGTAGTTCGTGCTTCTTTGAAATTCCTCCCTCTCGTTGGCAAGGATCACAAGACTTGGTGAAATCATGAGCATCTTGGTGGATGGTAGGACAATAATACCCACACTGCAAGATTTTATGAGTAGTCTGAATACCACTATGGTGCCCACCAACAAAAAATGAGTGACACACCTCTAGTATACTCATCATCTCAAACTCGGGCACACAACGACGAATAATCCCATATGCACAAACACGAAACAAGTAAGGCACATCCCAAAAGAACATCTTCACATCAAACATACATTTTTTACTTTGGTGAAATGACAAATCCGATGGAACCAAATCGCTTGCCAAGTAGTTAGAAAAATTTGCGAACCAAGGGATAAGATCATAAGAAGTAGCCAATACCTGTTCATCCAGGAATGCATCATTAATCTCAGCCCTATCTCCTAACTTGATCATAGCTTCCTCCTCCAATCTGGACAAATGGTCGGCAACCTAATTTTTTGTTCCCTTCTATCCTTAATATCGAAATCCAACTCTTGCAGCAATAATACCCATCTAATCAACCATGGTTTGGCATTCTTTTTAGCCATCAGATACCTCAATGCAGAATGGTCAGTATGCACTATAACCTTAGTACCAAGCAAGTAGGATCAAAATTTTTCAAATGCAAAAACCACAACAAGGAGTTCATGTTCAGTCACAATATAGTTCTTTTGAGACACATTCAAAGCTTTGCTAGCATAGTAAATTGCATGAAGAATCTTCTCTCGCCTCTGTCCCAAAACCACACCAAACGCCACCCCACTCGCATCACACATCACTTCAAATGGTTGCCCCCAATCCGGTGAAATAATGACAAGTGTTGATACTAACCTTTCTTTCAAATCTCCAAATGCTCTCAAACAAGCATCGTAAAAATCAAACTTACACTCCTTTTCGAGTAGCTTGCACAATGGGTGTGCAATTTTTGAGAAATCTTTTATAAACCTTCGGTAGAAACCTGCATGCCCAAGAAAACTCCAAACACCTTTTATAGAGATGGGTGGTGGAAGATTTTCTATTACATCAACTTTGGCTCTATCAACATTAATACCTTTGAGCGAAATTCGATTACCCAGAACTATCCCCTATCTTACCATGAAGTGGTACTTTTCCCAATTGAGCACGAGATTGCACTCTTCACATCATTTTAGTACCTCAGCCAGATCATCAAACAACCATCGAATATGTCACGCCTCGAACCTACACCATGGGCCGGACTGGCACTCGAGAACCATTGCTGGCCACAAGCAAACCCTTGGCCTGGATTACTTACTCAGTGGAAGACTATATGCAATAAGAAAGGAATTCAAATGCTAAAAAACTTAACTGTCTCAAACTGATCTCATAATGTTTTGAAAATAAACATTTAACTTAGCCAAAGGCAACTCAAATCTGAACATAAGTCAATAACAAAATGTTGACGAATGAACTAACATCTAACAAACCATCTATGAAGCCTCTAAAGAAACTGAGATGGATGTCGGGACATGCCCACGACATCCTAATGAACTATCTAATAATGAAAGTAAACAAAAGGGATCCTCTGGAATGCAAAGAGGCTCACTAACAGACTTTGAACTGCTCACTGGATCAACGATGCGCTGGATGCCGATCCTACTTACCTGCGTCTGCATCATAATATGATACAGGCCAACTGGCATCAGTACATTGAATGTACGAGTATGTGAGTTGGAATGCTAAACACAACATAGCCTTGAAAAGAAACTGAAGAACTTAGCTGGCTCAACTCAACTCAACATAACTGAACTCATTTCAATATAAAGCAATTTAATACATGTGCAATATAAAGAAAAGTTGTTTAAAAACATGATGCCAACTCTGTGTGTATGCAAAGATACATATAACTCAGAGATGTATGTAAAAATACAAATAATATGATGTATATTAAAATACAAAATACTGTTGTGGGAGTTTCTCTAACCGACAACCATCACATAAGAGCTATTGTGATGATACAACGATCTTCCTCACGCTGCTAGCACATCCTATACCCTACCACAAGTATAGGACCTGAATTACTAAGTGGATCCACTAGTCTATGCAAAAAGGATTCGTCTAAAAAGTATGACCCTTTTCTACCCATGATGGCTACATGGTTTATGGAGACGTGAGTTCTCTGAACTCAAGCTCGTCCCCATATCGGTGCTCAATACTACTCCCAAAATATGATACTAGCTCTGTATGTTTAAAAGATACTTCTTTCTGTGATTTGAGATTAGTTCTCAAAAACTTAGCTCAAAGTCTATCTTGGAAATCAAAGTTTCCTCTCTTGCTTCATTTAGAAAGTGATTACTCTTTTCTGAAAACTAGCCCGTAGGCTCTTTGGAAATCTCAGTTTCCGTTCTTATTTAAATGTGAAAACATTTTAAATCTATTTGGAAATATTTAGTCCCCATATACTTTTTGAAGAAAAGAACTTCAACTTTACTCTTTACTGAACTCAAAACTTAAGTCTTAAAACAAAGTTAAAACATTTGCAAAAGACTTTTGGAAAACTTTATGAACTTCTCTTAACTTGACTCTTGACTTCTCTTGACTTTGATCTTAACTGCTCTTGCTTTACTCTTAACTAGTCCTTGAATTGAATTATGGATTCAAGGATTGTGATTTGGGATAGGAAAGGTCTCATGATGTTTAGGAATGATTTTAGATAGTTAAACATGAGAAAAGTTACGAAATCATCATCTTGGAACAAGTCCGTGACTCGGAGGTGCTTTAAATAATTACTCGCGAAATTAAAATTTGTGTCAGAGGAGTTCGCGTCTTAACCGCGAAGCGGAGAAACTTTTTGGTCACTGGGGGAGCAAGTCCGCGACACGAACTTACATGCCAGATCACGCTCGACTTTTTCCTTCTCCATTTTACAACCCCAATTCGCCTAAACTAGAATATTTTTCTCAAATTCATTTTATATTTCAATACCCAGCATATGTACTCAAGAACCTAACTCAAAATAACTTTATAATTCGACTCAAAGACCTCAAAAACTCCTCAATTCATCCCAATTCAAGAACAATATTCAAATTCAAGAATACATGTCAAGAACATCAATTTTCAAACTCTTTTAGGACAAATTTTGCTGAACTAAACATGCTTGGCACGTGGGTGAACGAACCCAATGCTATGAAAGACTCACATACCTTGTAAAACCAATTCCATGGAGAATCCACAACCAAAATGGATCGTTCTTTGCGAATTCTTGCTTTTCCTCTTCTCCTTTCCCTTATTTTCTCTTTTCTCCAAGACCTAGTGTATTTTCCAATTGAGTAAACTGATCTCCTTCTGATTTGACCCTTAATTAATTCACTAAAACGAATTAAATTAATTGGGTAAGGAGAAGACTAATCTACCCTTCAAAAATCCGGATTAGACTTTCCTTAATGGACAACCCAACTTCCAAAGGGCATAACTTACCCATACAAACTCGGAATCACGCAAACTTGGCGGCGTTGGAAAGATCATTAGAAGAGCTTTCCAACCATATGTGGAACTACACCTAAATCATCATGAGCTAGGAGTTATGTCTGTTTGAAGTTGACAAAAACTCAACTTTTCCTAACTTAAACAAATTTCCAGATTTTCATTCTTTCCAGAAATGACTATTTCCAATTATTAGCTTCTTCCAAGTTATTTCAACTTGCGAGGTGTTACAATATCTCCCCCTTGGGAACATTCATCCTCGAATGAGAATACTGCTACTAGGCTAAGGGTGGTAACATCAAGTTCAAAACCCCCAACAAGCAAATGCAAACAAACAACATTCTCTCTCATAATTTAAAGAGTACTAAGAAGAGAATTAGTACCTTGGATTGCATTTTCTCTGGACTCAAAGAGATGTGGATATCTCTTTTTCATATCTCCCTCATCTTCCCAAGTAGTTTCCTCAACAAATTTGTTCCTTCAAAGAACTTTGACAGATACAACCTCTTTTGTTCTCAACTTGCGAACTTGGCAATCTAGAATCTGAACATGAAAATCCTCATAAGACAAGCTATCCTTAATACCAATATCTTCGGTTGGTATGATAAATGAAGGATATCCCATGCACTCCTTCAACATGGAGACATGGAATCTCGAATGAAACACTGCTAACTCTTGAGATAGTTCTGATTCATAAGCTACCTTGTCAATCCTTTTGGAAATTCTGTAAGGACCAACATACCGAGGACTAAGTTTCCCCTTATTACCAAACCTCAAAACACCCTTCATGGGTTGAACTTTCAAGTATACCCAATCACACAATCTACCTTGATACTTCAAAACACTACCTCCCCCTTATTCAAAAGCCATCATTTTTTGCTTATGAACACTTACGTTTTTATTCAAGCAATAAAGGATCTTGGTCTTGCTTTCCTTTTACTTTTGACACTAATGATGATTCAGTCTCATTCATCACCACCACTCCTCCTTCTGTGGAATCCATCAGTCTAACTCATAATCATGCAAGTCTATGCACCTCTTTTGCTAACTCCTTCTTATCTTCATCAAAATGGGCGGTACTACCCACATACAAACTGCTTAAGGCATCAGCAACAACATTAGCCTTACTTGAGTAATAAAGAATACTCATGTTATAATCCTTGAGTAATTCTAACCACCTCCTTTGTCTGAGATTAAGTTCTTTTTGACTAAGCATATACTGAAGACTCTTGTGATCGGTTAACACATCCACATGCACACCATAAATATAACGGCGCCACATTTTCAAAGCAAATACTACGGCAACCAATTCTAAATCATGGGTTAGGTAGTTCTTCTCGTGAACTTTCAACCGTCTGGAAGCATAAGCTATAACTTTGTCATTCTGCATTAAGACACAACCCAAACCGACTCTAGATGCATCACAATACACCACAAAACCTTGAGTACCTTCTGGTAAGGTCAAAATTGGGGCAGTAGTTAACCTCTTTTTCAATTCCTAAAAACTTTTCTCACAAGCTTCAGACCATTGAAACTTCACTGTCTTCTGAGTCAACTTGGTCAAAGCAGACGAAATAGACGAGAACCCTTTGACGAACCTTCTATAATAGTCAGCCAACCCCAAGAAGCTCCTAATATCCATTGGAGATGTGGGTCTAGGCCAATTCTGCACTGCCTCAATTTTCTGAGTATCAACTTTAATTCCATCACCGGAAACTATGGGGCCCAAGAATGCCACAGACTCAAGCCAAAAATCACACTTAGAGAACTTGGCATACAATTTCCTATCTTTCAAAGTCTGAAGAACTATTCTGAGATGGCTAGCATGAGTTTCTTCATTCCTTGAATAGATTAGTATGTCATCAATGAAGACTATAACAAACATATCTAAATAAGGTTTGAAGACTCTATTCAGAAGGTCCATGAACGATGCTGGTGCATTAGTCAAACCGAATGACATGACCAGAAACTCATAATAACCTTAACGGGTCTTGAATGTTGTCTTTGGAATATCACATTCCCTTACTTTCAACTGATGGTAACCTGATTTGAGGTCAATTTTTGAAAAACAAGAAGCACCCTGAAGCTGATCGAAAAGATGATCAATCCTTGGAAGAGGATACTTGTTCTTGATGGTAACCTTGTTCAACTGACAATAATTTATACACATCCTAAGGGAACCATCTTTCTTTATAACAAACAAGACCGGAGTGCCCCAAGGTGAGACAGTTGGTCGAATGAAGCCCTTATCTAAGAGATCCTTTAACTTCTCTTTTAGGTTCTTTCAACTCTATTGGTTCCATTCTATATGGTGAAAAAGATATAGGATGAGTAACTGGAAGAATATCTATATTGAAGTCTATCTCTCTCAAGAGGGACTCCGGGAAGATCATCTGGAAAGACTTTCGGAAACTCTTTACTACTGGACTGACTGAATAGGAGGTACCTCAACACTTCAGTCATTAACTCGGACTAAGTGATAGACACACACCTTAGAAACTAATTTCCTTTCCTTAATGTACGAAATGAAATGACTCTTAGGCACTCCTGAACTGCTTTTCCACTCTAAGACTGGCTCGATTGGAAACTAAAACTTGACTACTCGAGTTCTACAATCAACTGAGGCATAACAGGCATAAATCCAGCCCATACCAAGAACGACATCAAAATCTACCATGTCTAACTCAATTAAATCAGCCATGGTACTCTTGTGATTGAGGAAAATGGTACAATCACGATAGACTCTCTCTACTAGAATAGACTCACCAACAGGTGAGGAAACACTGAATGGTTCACTAAGTTGCTCAGGAATAACATCAAAATTCATAGCAATATAAGGATTTACAAAAGATAAACTCGCTCATGGATCTAGAAAAGCATAAACAGTAAAGTTAGAGACTTGGATCATACCAGTGACAACATCTGGTGAATCCTCTTGCTCTTGGCGACTGTTGATAGCATATAAGCGGTTTGTTCCTCCTCCAGTACCGGAAGTATCCCCTCTAGGTGCAATTCAATCTGATAGAGCAACTGAAGAATACTGGGCTTTATTACCCTATTTTCCATTACTCTGCCTGTTCTCAGGACACTCTCTCATAAAATGACCGTTCTGACCATACTTGAAACAACTAGTGGAGCCATCACGACACATCCATGAGTGGTTCCTACCACACTTAGTACATGCAGGAGGGTTACTACCCCTTTGTGCAATACTGCCTTAAGAATAGGCAGGTTTAGCTCTGAAACTCTGGGAATTCTAACTATTGTACTCACCTTTGTTCTTAGGTGCAGGTGCACTAGCAGATGATGGGGCAGGTCCCTTCTTTTTCTGTTGGAAGGAAGACCGGTTCGCACTACTCTTTTGCTGCTTGAACTCATTCCCTGATTTCTTAGCCCTCTTATTCTTTAACTCTTCTCTATCCTTCAGTTTATCCTCTTCAACTTGTTGTGCATGGATCATAAGCCTTGCTAGGTCCATATCCCCTATCAGCATAGCTGCCTTGCCATCCTTGCTTGACTGACAAGACAACCCATCAACAAATAAACTGATTGTACTCCTCATGTTAGCAACCATCTCCGGAGCATAGCGGGAAAGTTGTGTGAACTTCAGACTACTCATGAGCACTCATAGACTCCAGATTAAGGGTGAGAAACTCTCTTATCTTTTCCTATCGCAACTCACGGGGAAAGAAATGTCCCATGAGAACATTCTCAAACACATCCCAACTCACTATTGGGGCATCCTCAGCCTTATTTTTTTTCCATTGGTCGAACCAGATTCTAGCGACACCCTTCATTTGGTAAGCAGCTAGTTCCACCCTCTCCGCATCAGCAACATGCATCACATAAAATACACTTTTCAGCTCCACAATGAAGTTCTTCGGATCCTCAGTGACACTTGAACCTTTCAAGCTTGGTGGGTTCATCCTTAAAAGCTCATGAATCCTTGAAGTATAAGACACTTCCTATCGATTATCTCTCTGTCCAACTTGATAGGTCGCAACTTGACTTAACATCCGGATAGCTTCATGGATTTCAGCATGGGTGACCTCTCCTTGGGGTTGCACTTCTAGTGCATTAGGTACCCCTTGTTCCTCGACATTTCCCTTGATAGGACGACCTCAGACTACTCTTCATGGAGGCATGATTGTCTGAAAACATGCGCAAGCACTAATTAGAGGGAAACTTTTTAGAGATCAAACTCTAACGCAAGAAATGAGTGTGAAAGAAGTGAGAAATTTTCCTAAGTGTTGCAGCCTTCTAATTATAGATGTGGCACGCTTCACACCAATAACTAGGACTCTACAGACACGGCTTCATAGACTCCCTAGGACTCTACAGACACGGCTTCATAGACTCCCTAGGACTCTACAGACACGGCTTCATAGACTCCCTAGGACTCTTGAACTCTGTGCTCTGATACCAAGTTTGTCGTGCCTCGAGCCTACACCTTGGGAGGGACTGGTACTCGAGAACCATTGTTGTCCCCAAGTAAACCCTTGGCCTGGTTTACTTACTCAGCGAAAGACTATATGCAATTAGAAAAGAATTCAAATTCTAAACAACTTAACTGTCTAAAACTGATCTCATAATGTTTTGAAAATAAGCATTTAACTTAGCCAAAATGGCAACTCAAATCTGAACATAAGTCAATAACAAAATGTTGACGAATGAACTAACATCTAACTGATTATCTATGAATCTTCTAAAACAACTGAGATGGATGTCGGGACAGGCCCACAACATCCTAATGAACTATCTAATATTGAAAGTAAACAAAAGGGATCCTTCGAAATGAAAAGAGGCTCACTAACAAACTCTGCCTGCTCACTGGATCAAAGATACGCTGGATGCCGATCCTAGTTACATGTGTCTGCATCATAATACAATGCAGGCCAACTGGCATCAGTACATTGAATGTACGAGTATGCAAGTTGGAATAATAAACACAACATAGGCTTGAAAAGAATCTGAAAGAAACTGAAGAACTTACCTGTCTCAACTCAACTCAACATAACTGAACTCATTTCAATATAAAGCAATTTAAAACATGTGCAATATAAAGAAAAGTTGTTTAAAAACATGATGCCAACTCTGTGTGTATGCAAAGATACATATAACTCTGAGATGTATGTAAATATACAAAAAATATGATGTATATTAAAATACAAAATACTGTTGTGGGATTTTCTCTAACCGACAACCATCACTTAAGAGTTATTGTGATGATACAACGATCTTTCTCACGCTGCTAGCGCATCCTATACCTTGCCACATGTATAGGACCTGAATTACTAAGTGGATCCACTAGTCTATGCGAAAAGGATTCATCTAAAAAGTATGACCCTTTTCTACCCATGATGGCTACATGGTTTATGGAGACGTGAGTTATCTGAACTCAAAATCATCCCCATATCGGTGCTTAATAGTACTCTCATAAGATGATACTAGCTCTTTATGTTTAAAACATACTTCTTTCTGTGATTTCAGATTAGTGCTCAAAAACTTAGCTCAAAGGCTATCTTGGAAATCAAAGTTTCTCCTCTTGCTTCATTTAGAAAGCAATTACTCTTTTCTGAAAACTAGCCAGAAGGCTCTTTGGAAATCTCAGTTTCCGTTCTTATTTAAATATGAAAACATATTAAATATCTTTGGGATTACTTAGTCCCCATATACTTTTTGAACAAAAGAACTTCAACTTTGCTCTTTACTGAACTCAAAACTTAAGTCTTAAAACAAAGTTAAAACGTTTGCAAAAGACTTTTGGAATACTTTATTTACTTCTCTTAACTTCACTCTTGACTTCTATTGACTTTGATCTTAACTGCTCTTGACTTCACTCTTAACTGGTCCTTGAATTGAATTACAGATTCAAGGATTGTGATTTGTGATAGTGTCACGACCCGAGAGTACCCCCTAGTCGTAACATGGCGTATTCGACCCTGAAGGGGTCTTATACAAGCCACATAGTCATTCATTGCATTCAATAATGAAAATAGTGCGGAATAAAAACTTATTTACATCCACACATTTAAA
>JAJOOO010033251.1:0-15306 GCA_029582685.1 Solanum piurae
TTTTTTTTTTTGACAAAAGTACAACTTTTTGGTCCTTCTTTTATTTGTACATCATTTCCTATTCTTGTACGGCAGTGCTCAATTTTAATGAAGAGAAATGGAGAATGGAAATGAGATGTATTTGTTCAAATCAATTCGTCAACTACAAAATCAGCCGAATCAAAACTTTTCCATCTAGTGATTTTTTTGCATTATCTACATTTCAAAGGTGGTGGGATGATGGGATCTTTCCTTTTTTGCAATGGTTGAGAGAAGGTTGAGCTGCATTTTTCTTCTTGTAGCTTTTGCCTTTTCCACTAAACTTTTAGCTTTTTTGAAGATCTTGAGTTGACCATATCTTTGATTTATAAAGCTAGCTCAAGAGCAATTCCATGATGCCTTATATTCTTCTTTGTTCTTGTGCCTCGAGTGCACTAATAATTTTTGCAAAAGTCAGCTTTGCAATATCTATAGAATCCTCCGGGGAAGAGATTTTCAATGCAAAATTTTTAGGCAAACTTCCGAGGGCTTTCTCGACAATCTTTTCTTTCAAAAGATCCTTACCTAATATTTGGATTTGACTCACAAGTTTCATCAACTTGTTTGGGTATTGTGTCTCTCCATCTTCTCCATTCTTAAGTTTTCAAGTTGTCTCTTTAAAGAGATAATATTGATATTTCTGGTCCTTTATGACCTTTGATATCATGTCTATCAATTTTTCCATTTTTCATTAAGAGAAGAGCAAGACATAGTCTTTACAAAAATTGCTTCTGATACTAAAGCATGTAGATGTGTTAGAGCCTTAGATCATTTCTTTTCTTAGCTTTGAAAATTTGGAGGTGAGAAACTATCGGATCCTTAGACAACTCAAGTGATTTCCCTTGTCTCCATTACCTCCCATAAATCTTCAGCTAAAAGCTTTAATCTTCACTTTTACTTTTATTTATCAGGATAAAACTCATTTTTCACTACCTATGGTTGGTAGTTCTCTCTACATACAAGAACAAGTTGCTAACAGGAATTTGATGAAGACATGATTTTTAGTCCTTTCAAAATCTTATAACAAGATCTCTTTGCCTTAGTTTCTCAATTCTCACAAGTCCTTTAATGCAATTGACTTTGATACAAAATGCTGAATATTTGGGGTCCGGGGGGTTGGGGGGTGGGGTGAAGGAGTGCTCACAAATCACACAACTTCTCTTGAATACAAGTAAAAGAGGTGATTCTTCTTTGTTTCACTCGACCTACTTAATAGCCGAAGTGCCCCTAGGTATTTATAGGACTTCTTTTACCATGTATCTAATCTAGTACATGTATCTTTAATTCTAAACCTTTTTCTCTTTCCTAGTTCATGAACAAAGACTGTTATCGTTAAATTAATTTCCTAATACATAAAGTAAAATAATTCATGTATCACAGAATATCTAAGAAAGCCAACGTTGATTCTCCAACAAAATAATCTAAGGTGTTCCTGCTATTGAGTGCCCATGTAAATTGTCTTTGTTAATTTACCTCACACACGTGCAGGTGTAATTACCATAACTTTGTTGCTTAAAGAAATGATGCGATGGGTTATCACTTCATAGGTGAAACCATGCCTTTTAGTAAATGTGCCATTTAACCAATGACTTGCAAAGTGAAAAAGATGAAAAACCTTTTCTTTAAATATCAAATTTGAAGAGCTGGAGTAATATCAGCATTATTGAATAATGGGTTTTGAAATTAGTTGTTTAATTGCAATCTGATTATTATAATACTAAGTTCATATACTTTGATACTTCATATTCTGAAAGAAGTGCACACTTCACTTCTCACTTTAAGCTCCAAGGAGCTTGTCTCTTTGATGACCTTTTCGCATTTAAAAATATTTTTTGACTTTAGATTCATACAACTATAACAGATTTTCCCCATTTTAATTTCTCTGCATTTATTTATGCTCGTACTTCAATTCATAACTTTCCTTTCTTGTTTGATATTACCTTGTCTGTAAGATCTTTGCTGGAAACTTGAGGAACAGCGGTTTTTGGAGCTGAATTTGTCCAACAAATCAGCACCTTAATAACTACCCCATTATTTCCTTTCAAATGACAAGCTAAATTACAACTTTATTGTGTTCCTCCTCTGAGATTGTGCTGTTGCTAATGTTTCTGGTATTTTTTCTCATTTTCAAAGAACCGAGTGTTGTAATATACATATGATTAATAACTTATATTGGATATTGCTTGTGCATAGGTCCTCCAGCGTAGACAGGGAATGGCTTCTGCTGGGCTAAGAATTAAGGAACTAAATGACTTCCTTGATCACTTGGCCTCAAGTGAAAATAGGTGATGAAGGTTCCGTATTTGTGTATATCTTATCTTTATGGTTTCCATTGTTATAGATTACCAATTTTTTGTATGAGTGTGTTTGGTACGGAAGAAAATAGTTCTTGTTAGTTACTCATAGAAAGCGTATAAAATGAATTAGAAGAAGTAGAAGACGTGCTTAAAATGATCGAGAAAAGTAATCAAGAACCAAAAGATTGTCTCCGATTATCAAACAATCACAATGTTAAAACACTTTCTTCTCTCGCCAATTAGTGTTTCAAGAAGTCAAAAACCAGATAAAACTGAACTTAAAACACCCCCTAATAAAAGTCTAAGAATAGGTATTTATAATTTCTAAAAATGCATAATGAAATCCAGAATAAATTAGGGTTCGCACACCTGTGGCGGCATTGCATATGCTGTTGCGGTCACATCTGCTTTGCCGCATTGGGTAGCACAGTGAAATTGTCGCATCTGACTTGCGTTGAAAGATAGGTGAGATGCGTCCCTGTATCAGGAGTTGCCGCCGCACTAGTGCGCCACATAACATGCTTTTTCTGCAACCCTTTTGCCTCGAGTTGTGGTCTGTAAACTGGTGATGCGCCGCCACATGTGGGCTTGCGACGACACCACCCTCCACATCATTTCCTCTACATCAACATCACTTTCTGGAAGCAGTCTGTTTTGTTACTTCCAACTCTCCTTTTTTGCACCTTTTTACTTTGTTTCAGCCCAATCACTTGTAAATCATGAAAATCTGTCTTTCGGTAATGTTACTGTTTATCAAAAGAGAAAATCTATCTTTCAGGGCTAAAATGCCGCAAGTGTGATCTTTTTCTCTCCGAAAACCCACAATAGAACCAACTTAAGGACTAGATAAGTAGGTTAATGTCATGACCCGAGTCTACACTCTAGCTAAGACATGGTACTTGGAACCACAAGTGATCTCAAGCTAACTCTTGGCATGGTATATCTAAGCATACCATATGAAAACTGAAGCGGAAGCTGTAAACTAAAATCATTTAGAAATAAGTCTATTACATCTGAATACTAATGTCTAAAGCCTCTAAACTAAATAAGATAATTTGCTGAGACAAAGACCCCGAGCTGCTTGAAAGTTTACACAACTGAAGTGAATAAAATTTACTGAATCATAACTGAAGTCCTTTGAATGCGAGGAGGACTCACCACAATACTGAAAGTAGAGTAACTTAGTGGAACGCTTGTCCGCGAATCTGAATTAGGGTGCTGAGATCTTCATCATAAAATGGCGTACCGCAAAGTAGTGTTTATGTATTGGTGTGCAAGGTAAGGGCTGAGATCAACAATTATACAACAACGGAAAGAACTACGAAATTGATCATGAGTAATACTCAAACGATAACTAAAGGACTGAGAGTCAGAACTGTGAAATATGACATAATATTTCAAAAATAAAAATGTATATCTAAGACCATATTTTCCAAAATCATATCCGAAAGGATGCATATCTGGAAATCATGTTACTTGAAATTATGCTATCCAAAATCATACTATCTGAAATCTTATAATGATTATATCAAGGAAATATAATCTACAAGCCTCATCTACGGCCCATGGTTCCATCTATGGTCCGTAGATAATGCTCATGGATTCCAATTTTCCAGAAAATTTCAACTTCTCACAATTTGATTTGGCTATAGAACTTCTGAGGTGTTACAACTCCGAACTCTGCTTGATGCAAATTTGGTGGCGTTGGAAAAAAGACTCATAGACCTTTACTTTGATAGGTCATGGGCCACCTAACTCTTTATATGTTGAGAGATATGGTCGTTTGAAGTTGATCCTTATATGAACTCATGCAAAAACTTATCCGATAGAAATGCTTTGAACTTGGCTTGGTGTTTGAGGTACCTGACAACCCTAAAACACATCCGATACACCACACTTAGTAAGGACCTTAACTATACATATAAATTAGAAATCATCGAGTTCAGGCCTACACTTACAAGGAAGGGTTCAAATCTTTACTTAGAAGTTGCGGGTGTTACACTTAATTACCCACTTATCATACATGTGTTTTTGGGGCTTGATGTGGCGTAACCCAAAAAAATTCATGTAGGCATAGGCCCAAAAAGCACACTACGTGCCATGGACTTGGTGTTGTGACACAATTAAGCCCACTACAACCTTGTTGGTGTCACGTATACAAATCTTTTGTTTCCATTGTGTGACATTTTTACAAAATTCCACATTGATTCCAAGAGATCATAGGTATCTAGAGACAACTTTTTTCTGGTGACGCTAATTTCTTACATATTCTGTGTTATGGTGGTTATGCATTTCCTTGACATTTTGAATTGTCAAACCTTCATGTTTCTAAATATTTTAGGGATTGTTTGGAAAGTCACTCTGGTAATTGAATTTGGTGTAATTACACTACTTGACATGTTTGGTTGACCATTACTTGGTCAGCAGGTAATTGAGTGTAATTGACAGGGGTAGTTACACTTTCCAATTCTCAGAAAGGGGTTGTGAATTGCTGGCAGTTACATGGTGTAATTACAAGCTGATTACTTTTAATTTATATTTTTATTTATTTGTTGTAGTTTATTTTCATTTCTATCATTTTAATTTCTTTTTTTTTTTTTAAAATTATTTATATTTCATTTTCTTTTCATTCTCAACCTTTACTTCTTGTGATTCCATGCGATTTTTCATAATATTTATTTTATGTTTATTTTTTTTCAATAGCATAATTTTGTTAGAATTCTAGTTTTTAAAGTAAAGTAGAATTCCTTGTTGAATAAGGTTATATATTTATGTTTTCCTTTTTTTTAAAAATCATATTTATGTACAGTATGTTGAAATTCGACATAAGCGTATTATATTAAATTTTTTATTTTTAATTTAGAACTTATGTTATATTTTCAGTTTCATTTGCTTAGTAGTATTGATTTGATATTTCATATTGCAAATTATTTATTTTTTAGTTATACTTGATAAATTATCTTTTTGTCAAATATTTTCATAATTTATGACATTATATTTATAATATTCATGTTTTTGTCAAACAAGTATTTTATGACGTTCATAGAAATCTTGTACTTTTAGTTTTTATTATTAATTTAATTAAAATATACCAATTTGTAAAATATAAATTAATTATTTTTTATAATATTAGTTAAGAACATATGTTTGTTGATTAATATATTTTTAAAAGACTATAAATCTTAAATATTTAATTTAATATCATTTATAAATGCCCCTATTAGTCTAATATATATTTTTAATTTCAGATAATTAACTTTTACTTTTAAAATTTAACATTATCTTATGATTACACTTGTGCAACCAAACAGTACTTTGGTGATTACACTGTAATTACATTGTGGCAAACAAACATTTCAGCGTAATTTCTAGGTTGTGTAATTACTATCGTAGTAATTACACCAATTTCAATTACCAGGTGGCTTTCCAAGCAGACCCCCAATATTTTTCCTCCATTACATTTATTTGTGATGTCCATGGCAAGCTCCACAAAAGAAAAATTTCCATGCTTTGAGACTTGTCTCTTCGATTCATCCGTATTGACCAATTGTACCATCGCTGTACATCAGTCAAACTCTTTTTCAATAATGACCAATTCGCAGAACCGGCTGAACTTGTCAACTCTATTGGCCAACTTGTTGTATGGAAGAGCATGAAATTCGGTCTTGTGATCTGAAGGAGAAATGCAATTGATTATAGAGATGGAGATGGATAGTCAGAAATTGAGTACTCTATCTATATCATTCAATTTTCTAAAATGGTCAAGACAATTGCGTTTCTATATCAAAATCCGTTAGTCGTAGGGGTGCAGATTACCAAATAATAGATGCATCCTATACTTTTATGGACAAAGGAGGAAGAAGCAGAGTTTATCAAGGTGATAAAGTTCCAGGAACTTAAAAACTGTGAACTAGTGCTACTCTTTGCATCACAACTGCTCTGATAGAGGTGAAACTTTCATCACCTACTGTACAGAGATGGAAAGAAGTGCCATGACCATCTTTTTACTCTTTGGTTACCCAGCTGGTTAGTTAAATTCTATCTAAACTTCTTTGTTTTAATGAGTTCTTCTGATACCTAAGCCATAGCTTCAGACATCGTGCTATATCATATCCATACATAGACTTGTTGTATTGTTAAACCTTAGATCTGTCATCTGTTGCATTGTTAACTTAAAGCCTAGACCTGTTGCAGGAAGCTTGCGGAATGCATCTTCAGCTGTAGATTTCAGTTCCCTCTTTGAGAGACCATTATTTTAGAAAGAACTTGATCAGATGCTTTGTTGCTCCAGTATTTACAATTTACTTAGCTTATTATCCTTATGCTTCACTAAGATATATTTTATTGTTTTATCAGAGCAGAGAAGACTTCAATTCTGTCTGATCTAATCAGGAAAACAAATGCTCAAGAAATGAAATGGATTATAATGATAATTCTCAAAGGTTTGATATATCTTTTTTTCAATGCTTAAACTCTAGGATCTCCCTTCATTCCCAATGATGTCAATGTGCTACTGATTTTTGTCTTCATAATTTAGATCTTAAGTTGGGAATTAGTGAAAAGAGCATCTTCCATGAATTCCATCCAGATGCAGAGGACTTATTCAATGTCACATGCGATTTAAAATTAGTTTGTGAAAAGTTGAGGGACAGAAGTCAACGGCATAAACGCCAGGTTTGCTTTGAGTTCTCATATTTAACCATATGACATACTTCTTATCATGACTTGGTACTTTTAGTAGATACTGGATCTTCCTCTAGTTGATTTATAATAACTTTTAAAATCTCATCCTTTTAACCTTGGTGACTAAGTGTACATCTCGGCCTATAATTTGGTAGATATTTGTTCATTGCTTGCTCTTGGCGACAAATCCTATAGTAACTTCTTGTCCAAGAGATGAGCAAATGCTTTATTTCCTAAATTAGAGTGCTATGTTGATGGTCAGCTGTCCTAAGTTTGTCTCTCGTTTCCTTCACTGGTCGGTGTCGGTCAGCCTACTCTTTTATCAAAGCTTGTTTAGAAAGTCACAGATATGTGATTGGGCATTTTGGGAAGAAAGGATAAGATGACAGGTTACGTGAAATGTTGGAGGCTATGTCTGAAACAGTGATTAATTGATTTTCCTGTGTGCATATTAAGATTTAGATTTCACCATCAGCAACTTGACACTTGGTTGAAGGCCTCTGAATTTCTGAAGTAGGTGATCTTTGTATCTTTTCAGTTTTACCTTAGTTCGTGTTTACAAATTAACAAAGATTAGCAGTTGTATCTTGAAGGAATTCATTCTTCACATCAAACTGTTGTAAGTCCAAATCAAGATTACCTGTACAAGATAAAAGAATTCTAACTTGCTATGAACCTTCTAATTGAGCCATCAACTTTGTGTATCATGGTGAAGACCAATTTGTAGCCAGCCAATTTCTTTTCTAGCAATGTCGTGACCAGTTTACAAGTCTCATTTTTTGACAATGCGTTCATTTCTTTATTCAAAAATAACTTGCGTCATCTAGGATGTGCAATAAACTTTCCTTCAAATTTGCAGAATTGTAAGAGAAGATATAGACAAGATAAATACTCTATAGAAGGGATACAAGGAATTATAAGAGATAAAGTTAGATAAAGGATGTTTGGTGGAAGATCTGATTTCCTGTGAGTCGATGAAGATGGCTGAATTTCTTGCTAAGACAGTTTCTCCTGAAGCAATTTCCTTGGATGTCTCAACATTTTCTTCAATATTAGCCAGACCCCTTGGTGGACCTACTTGTTTTCTCCAACGTCCTCTAGTTGGTTCACCATGTAGCTTTCAACACGTCTCTTTGTATGCCTAGGTTTTCCATAATATCATAGTGGAAGTGATCTTTATAGGAAGTGTTTTCCCTTGGTTGCTCATGATATATTGTTAAATCAGTGTTATCAAAAGCTAAAAACACAAAATAGCTCTAAGATTCATTGGAGATTTAAGCGCAAAACACAAACAAGGCATGAATTTTAATTTTAATGAAAAAAGGCGCAAAGGGAGAAAAGAAATATATATATATATATATGTATGCTTTAAAACCGTGATGACGACACTAAAGCACACATAAAGCGAGGCGAGATGCTATACACGTTTAGAGCCTCGCTTCAGGGCTAATGCGCGCCTTTGATAACATTGGTTAACCTAGACTTCTCCGTTAGAGCTGAGTAAAGCATGACCCCTTGTTGACTCTCTTCTTGTTAAACAATAAAGAGTGCCACATGTGACGTATGACGTAGGAAGTCAGGCTCTTCTGGTGGTGTGTGGGATGCATGTGAGACACTTAGCGACAGTGGGGTTTCTAGGGTGGGTCGCATAATAGAGAGTTGCCTCCCAGTAGTACCCGTTTGTGTATAGGACTGGCTGAAGGTGGTATATAGGGATGGCAATGGGGCTGTGTGGGGAGGAGGCGGGGCGGGTTGAGCATAACTCGCAAAATATTTTATCCGTCTCGCCCCACCCCACATTTTTTTCATTTTCAACCCCCCCACCCCGCCCTGCATAGACCCGCTCCGCGTGAACCCGCCCCGCATATTTTTTTTAATATTTCCTTTTTCTAGTTAAGTTTGATACTAAAAATAAAATTCATAATAATAAATTCATTTTTTCATTAAGTTGTATTAATTTAATAGGATAGTGACTTAAAATTTTATTCTTTAGAGGTCAATTGGGAAACATGTAAGAAATTAAATTATTTTTTATTGAACCATTTTCATTTTCTATCTTCAATATTTTAGTAGCTTTGAAGAAATTATCTTAATAAATAGTGCTCTATCACTCTTATAACATGTAAAAATTAAAATTAAGTTTAAACCCTCACAAAATCACATTACCCGCAACCCGCCCCGCCCCACATTAGTTTTAAAAAAGCCCACTTCAACCCGCCCCGCACAACCTTAAACCCAACCCCCCGCATAGCCTTAACCCGCCCCATTGCCATCCCTAGTGGTAAAGTGCTTCCAACAGTGACTTTTTTGGGAAGAGAAACTAAGAAACATAGAGAAAATTCAATCTATGTACCCTTAGTACTGCAGAGGGAGGAAACTCATCTAAAAAAGCCACCAATGTCTCTGATACCATGGGAATTGAGAAGGAAGAAAAGGCTCCCTTCTATTTGAGTATATGTTTTTTTTTTTTTCATTTTGATAACCATTTATATCCCATGGGATGAGGTATTTATACCATGAATCCTATAACTAATTAAAGAAAGACATCAATTACATTAAAAGGAAAATATCCTATTCTCCCAATGTCTCCTAACATGAAGCTAATTAATTAGTACAGTCAACAGTATCTGATCTTACAAATAAGCTAATGGTGGATGAAGAAATTAGATGGATATTTTGAAGTTCTATAAAAATTATACATGGAGTGTTGGAATGTCCACATTGATCAAGGGAATGATGGGGTGTTATCCCTTACATGTTCTTGGACAATCCTCACCTTGTGGGTTAACGAGGTTGAATTATGGCAAGACCCATTTTCTTTATAGATATAATATAATACAGGAATGTTCATAACCCAGGACAAGGCAGAACAGGAAAATGATGTAGAGAAGGCTATAAAGGAGTTCAAAAGTAGAGAATTAGTATCATCTGCAGGAAAGAGGTGTAGAGACTAGAGAAGGAAGTAAAAGAGTGCCAAAGTTGAGAATTAGTATAGTACTGCTGTCAATAAAGTGACACAAATGATTGTAACATTAGTATCATTGATAAACTATGACTAGAATACATCAACCCAGGCCCCAACTATTCTTCAACCTCAAAATAAAGGGAATATTTATTTTTTATGTTACCATCAACTTAATGCAACCATCCTATATTGAAGTTGAGACTGCATATGCGAATTTTACATAACCAGAGTTTGAATGTGACAGTAGTGTACACAAACATATTTAATATCAAGTAGCAGCGTCAACTAAATCTTTTTGTGAAAGGAACCTGTTCCAAAGCTCGTGGAAAACTCAGTACATTTAGTATGATCCTTGATTTTGAGGTGGGATGTCAATGATATCATTTAAGTTCT
This sequence comes from Solanum piurae, assembly GCA_029582685.1. NCBI lineage: Eukaryota > Viridiplantae > Streptophyta > Magnoliopsida > Solanales > Solanaceae > Solanum > Solanum piurae. Next base: position 10,357 of record JAJOOO010033251.1, read on the forward strand.
CTCCTTTCTCTTGTTTTATAATCCTATTTATCTCCAGCAAGGTAGTTGCAACTGTGTTGTTTTCTGCAGGACATTGAAGTTGGAAAACCTGTCCGCCCTCAGCTGGCTCTTAGGGTCAGCAATGCATCTGCTGCATGGAAAAAGGTTTTATGAGATTTGCTATTTTATCTCCTTGTTTCCACCTCCCAACTGAGTCTTTTTAAAGATGGTAGCTTTTCTATTGATTAACTTTATCTCATGTTAAATTGATTATATCGTGAACAGCTTTACGGGAAAGAAGTAGTTGTTGAGTGCAAATTTGATGGGGATCGAATCCAGATTCACAAAAATAATTCTGAGCTAAACTTCTTTTCAAGGTACCATTTTCATAATTTTCTATCTAATTCCTCCTTTTTGTTGCATTTCCTTGGTGTGATTTAATCCTTCTTTATGGGTTTGCTCAATTTATCCGAAAAGAGTAAATGCACTTTTCCTCGTGTCCTACTGAATTTTTTTGATTTGATTTTAGTACTTGCCAAATACGCATGATTCTAATACTGTGGTTCTCATAACGAATTGTTATAGGTTTATAGTACTTCTAATTGCTTTATTTACTCAAATGTGCTTGCAGAAACTTTCTGGATCATCAAGAGTATGCTCATGGGATGTCAGATGTTATTACTCAGAATATCCTTGCTGACAAGTAAGCAAACGTATAATTCTGTAGCCATTGTAAAAAAGGAAAAAGAAATATTAATCCTTATGCTTCCATTTTTGTTAACCCCCCCTAATTTGTTAACATCACCCTATGATTTGTTAATTGTTATTTCATGTCTAGATTTGCTACCAAATCCACCAGATGCCTGTTGATTACTTTTTTGATATAACTAATTAATTTCATTAAAGGAAGGGCAAAAATGTGTGCATGTACACAATCAATACACATGCCTGTCGGCCACTGTACCCAAGACTCTAGTAGGGTACTTTGTTTGACCGTGTCTGAATTCAGTTTCGATTTTTATGTGATGATGTCGTGGGTCTGGGTTTTATGATCACGACATGCCTCTCATATTGCTATCCCATTTTTCTTAGAGATGGTTAGTGGGGGAGTGGTCAGTGGGCAATGAGATGCAAGGTTGCTGGAAGAGATATTATGCGGAAATGACCCAGACTGATTATGTAGCATAAGTTCAGTTTAAAGAAGAGAACAAGAATTAGCCTGTTTTATGAAGAACCCCCAACAGGGATGTGCTGTGTGATCCTCTATCTTGTGATAGCATCCTTCTTTTCAGCTTTTTGATGCTGGTACATCCCCAGAACTGGTGTGACATGAAGTGATGTTTTTGGTTTATCTTTAATTGATGGCATCAAGTACCTCTGACAACTAGTTATTTTCTGGAAAATGAAATATAGCTGGGATATCTATTTCTATTGCATGTAGCCTTGTAATGAGGGGTACTTACCTTTTCCGCTGTGACTGACTTTTTCCGTACCTCTTTTTTTTGATCAGGTGCATACTCGATGGTGAAATGTTGGTTTGGGATGCATCAATAAACCGCTTTGCAGAGTTTGGTTCCAATCAAGAAATAGGTGCTTATGATCCTTGATTGACATTTTTTCCCACAAAATCTGTGTTGTCTGCTAGTTTTTGATGCATTTTCAATGTATGCTGAAGATCCATTAATCTATTATAAACCTATTTTTGTTTCTAAATTGCCTGACTTCTCATTGTGAATTTCTTACTTATATAATAGCAAAGGCAGCAAGAGAGGGTCTTGATAGTGATAGGCAGGTTCGTCTTTAGAACATTACCATTTTATCGTGTCATTCCTGTAAAAGATTGGCATAATGAAATATATTTTGGTTGTGTTGCAGTTGTGTTGTATCCTTTTTGTTTCTACAATGTTTTCCAAGTTTGGCAGCTCAGCAGGAAATGAGTGTGTTAATGTCAGCGATGCTTGTACTTGAATCTCCATAATGTTGGTTGGCTCCTCTCCCTTAACATTGCATGTCAATAGATGTTGCGTTCGATATTCTTTATGTTGGGGATACCAGTGTTATTCATCGGAGCTTAAAGGAACGTCAAGAGATTCTCCAGAAAGTTGTGAAGCCCATAAAAGGCCGTTTAGAAATTTTGGTCCCTAATGGTGGTCTGAATGCTCATCGTCTTTCTGGTATGGATGCCTTTTGATTCCACAGGTTATAAGTTATATTTTTGTCATGCTTCAAATTCTATTCAGCAATAATGGTCTTTTAATCCCTTGAAGTTTGTGGTGATATAAGAATGTATATATGGTTGTCCATGTTTGCTTAAATAAGATGTTTGTGCCATGAATCAAACCATTTTCATTTGTCCACATCCCACCTGGGGAACATGTGTAGCGACCACCATAGTCTCATGCTGTGTGCCTTGTTATACTAAGTTGGTCAGACTCGGGTGCGGATCCGAGAGTCGGATTTGGCAAAATCTAAATTTTAAGATTCAGGGGTATGAATCCGAATATGGATACAGGTGCGGGGATTCAACTAAAGAAGTCCAACATTATAAAAATAGAGTTATAAGATAATTTAAATTTTAGAGATATTTTGTGATAAACTTACATGTGTATTGTAGAATTCAATCTGTCATTCTCCAAGATGGGATTAGTCTTCCATTCTTCCTATGAACACAACAAAATAGCAACTAAACATTAAAAACATAGTACAATAGAATAAATATAACTAAAAAATCAAAAATCAATTGAAAGAAAAGAAATAACCTTAGAACAAGGACAATACTCTTGAAATAAAGAATGTAACTTGAAATAAGATCACTAAACAAAGTGAAAGTGGAAAACTAGGAGGAGAAGAAAAAAACAAGGGTGTAAGATAGTCAAAATGCTCTTTGGCACATTTCTTGAGGCAGTTACCTCAGAACATCTAAATTTTCTTTCCTAAATGGAATTTCTCCATCATTTTTTGTCACAACCCAATTTCTCAGGTCATGATGACACCTACTACACCCCACTAGTAGGTAAGCCTAACCCTTAGCCCGGAGCCATAAGCAACGGGCTACCAAACGAAAGCCAATAACAAGAAGCATAAAGCGAAGAAAAAGGGCAATAATCAGAAATACAACACAAGGAACCATCCCAAGCCTGACATCGGTTAGTAATCGAGCGTCTAATCAAAATGAGAGTATAAAGCTTTTACAAATACAAAATGAGTACAGGCTGCCTCTAAATACAATATAAAGACTAAACCTAGCCAAAACAAACGGAAACCGGGAGCTCACCCTAGTCTCCAAGCTCCAAGATGCTCCGCATGACTCCAAATCAACGGCGAGAACCTAAACTATAATCTGCAGGGAGCAGAAGTGTACTATGAGTACCAAAAGCAGTACTCAGTAGGCATCGGCCGATTGAGCTCAAAGATAACACAAGTATAAGCAACAGGTAATAAGGAAAACATAGCACATATAACTAAACATGAGATAATATGATCTACAAGCAGTAAGGAACATAAATAGGACGCAAGAAATAAGGAACCGAGTCAAAAAAGTACCCGGACCACAAGCCAACAGGCTAATCACAAGCAACTAAGATACAAAGTCAATTGTCCAGGGTCAGGAGGACTAACAACCACAATTCTAAAACCAGAACCTATCAGCTAGCAGATAAATAACAACAAAGAACAGGATGTAGTCAAACAATAACCTCACCGGACCCCATAAGCCCAGGAGGTACAAACAACAAATATAACCCATAAATTGGAGGGTACAATCAACATACAAGTATACTGGTGATAGGCAATGCATATGAATCCAGAGTATGCATTAGAACCGTAAGTAACCATCTGTAACCACCAAGTGTACCTCCATGCCGTGCGGGTAAGGTAGGACTCATGCAACTCCCTCATCCGGTACTATGAGACTCACGGCCAGTGGGGCTCATAGGGGATGCAGGAAGTTCGTATACTCTGCTTGGGCCTGAATCCAGGTCTTACAGCAAGTCGACTCCGTTGAGAATAAGACCATACCTTTAATATGCGAATAGTAGGAATTACTCCGTAGAGGATCATGAGTAGCCAAAATCATGCAAGAAAGAGCGTCGATGCGGTGGCTAGTCAAGTAAAAACTGAGCACACCCTAGATGCCTCTAATGCCTCAAGTAGGAAATGAGCACATCAATAACGACTTATAAGTCTCAAAATCAGTAAATTTAGTGATACAGGTGGCACGACTCCCGTTAAAACCAGTTTGGAATAAAAGCAGAGTGAAATATTTCTCCATGAATGATGAGATGAGCCAATGCATGAGCCGGGATGGTACCACAAAACACGTGAGAATGAATAACCAATACAATGCATGCCATCACCAACATTCAAACATGGCACTTACTAAGACTGGGCGCCGGACCGGAACGGAATCACCGGACCGGAATGAACCGATACCGGACCGGAACGGGATGGGTTGACCGGTTTGTTGACCAGTACCGGGATGAACCGGACCGGAATTACCGGTACGGATACACGGTTCCGTCCCGTCCCACTATATACCGGGATGAAACCGGAACGGACCGGAATGGAACGGGATGGGATAAACGGAACGACACATCTAGCTATTTCAAAAAATGATAAAAATTTTTTTAGTTATTTTAGTTTTTTGAAATACAAAAATATTAATGTTTTTTTATTTTTCTAAGTTTAAATTAATAGTTTTGAAATTTATAATGTAGTTTTACTTAAGTTTATTTTAAAGATATTTTTTTTAATTTTTACTTATTAAGTTTGCAAGTTAAGTTTAATAAAGTTTTTTTTAAAAAAAATGTTTTTGAGCTTAGTTTTAAATATTTGAATCTTTTGAAGTATGTAAGTTAAGTTTAATAAAGTTTTAAAAAAAAAAAATGTTTTTGAGCTTAAGTTTTCAAGATTTGAATCTTTTGAAAGTTATAAGTTATTACTTATTAATATGTTATAACTTATAAGTTATAT
>JAJOOO010033252.1:0-12040 GCA_029582685.1 Solanum piurae
AATATTGTCACATTTTTTGTATTTTAATGTGACAAAACAATTAGGTTAATATTTCTATTTAGATATTTATACTTTTATTTGAAAAAAACTTAATAAATATTATAAAAATAATTTTATTTGTGGATTTGATTAACAAGTAGTAACATTAACACCATATAATATTGTTTTGTCGATATTTATAATAATATTTTAAAATTACAATTTATAATTTATTTTAATAATTATAAAAAAAATTAAAAATTAAAAAAGTAGGCTGGCCCGGCAAGCCTGTAGCCCACGTACTTGTGGGCTGGGCCGACCATTTTCTGGCCCACACCAAAAATGGGCTAGCCCGGCCTGACCCGTAAAATGTCAAAGCATGTATGAGTTAGCCCGGATGGGGTGGGCTAGCCCATATTAACAGCTCTACTTCCAGTGATGCATATTGTGTTGATATTTATTTATTATTTTGTTGTTACATTTCTACAATTAAAGTTGTGCTTTCTTGGGCTATAATTTTGAATATTTTAAGTTGATTATGATGGTTATGATTTGTTTATATTATTTTTAGTTTCAAAGTTAATGCTATTAGATTATTTGATTTATTTTGCACCTTATTTACTTTTTATAATAATGTTAAAATTTTAAGGCTATATCATTCTCATTTCCATTATGATTAGTGTTTCTGTGAAATTTTCCTTAGATTAAGTTTGTCATTTTTATGCCTTTTGTTGGTATTCTTAATTCATATCGAATAGATGTTAATTAAAATTGGCCAATGATAAAATCTCTCCGTCGGTTTTGGAGGCCTCCCTAATATTAAAAGACGAAAATTTAGATGAAGTTCATATATTTTGTTTTGTTAAAATGGGCCAATGAAAAAATCTCTCCGTCGGTTTTTGAGGCCTCCCCATTTTAAAAGACGGAAATTTAGCTAAGTTTATATTCTTTATTTGTTAAAATGGCCGATGAAGAAAGTACCGTCGATTTCCAAGGCTTTCCATGTCAATAAGACGGGTTTTTATTTTTAAGTTATTATTAATTTATTTATTATTATTCATATTTATTTAGTACTAACACTTTTACTAAGTGTCTTTAGAGGTACCCGGAGCTGCTTCCCATTGGAGCTATTCGAACAAAGTTCGAATGATATTGTTTTATTATTTATTGTGTATATTATCGATGTTAGGCAAACTTTAGGTCGTGTCTTGTATTATTGTTTTATTTAATTACTTGTGTATATTGCATGCTTATTATACTTGTTTATTGATTTTTATCTCCTCCTCAATTTGAAAAAAATGAGTTCAATCGGGACCCACCGTTGTGGATTTCGAAGGATGCCTAACACCTTCCTTTCGAAATAACTTGAATCCCTTACCTAGAATCTTGGTTTCGTAGATCATTTAATTGGTTTTCTAGTTTTTCCTAAAATTAGGTGGCGACTCCTTTAAAATTCGTTTATTCTTAAAATTCTTTTGAAATTTGATTAATTATTTATTTTTTGAGTCACCGCAAAGTTTCGCCCTATTTGAATAGAATAGGGATGTAAACACATGCCAAAAATTGATAGAAGAAAGCATGTAAACAGAAGTAGAAGCTTTATTCATTTCAACATTCAGTTTGAACATCCCATCACATGCATACCCCTTTCCCACAAAAATACCCTTCTTCACTATTACATATTGATCAGATTCAATAATCTGTTTAAAGCCTGTTTTATTAAGAAGAAAACTAGACATCAAATTTTTCCTCATAGAAGGAGTATAAAGTACATCTTTCAAAGTTAATATCCTTCCAGAAGTAAAACACAATTCAACATCTCCCGTTCCAAGTACTTGAGTTGTGTGAGAATCACCAAGCATAATGGTTTTGGGCTCCTCAAAATGTATATTTTTTAAACCAGTCTTTGTCATAACAGACATGACTGTTTGCACCAGAATTAGCCCACCATTCATCAACACTCCCAACCATGTTTATGTCGGTAATCACCGCCACAAAAGGTTTTTCGGTAACGTTTGCCTGAGGGTTAAGACCACGTTTCCGAAATCTGCAAAATCGAGCAATATGCCCACTCTTGCCACAAACAAAGCACGGTCCCTTATCTTGAACTTGTTGATTTTGTGCTTGGTTATTTTCACCATTATTTTTCTTGGGAGGTCTACCATTATTTTTCTTGAACTTTTTCTTCTTAGGCTTCAAAGAAGTATTTTTGTGAGTGTCACGAGTAGCATTATTTGAAGTAATTAAATTTACCTTCGTTGTGATGTTGTTCTTTTCTGTTTGTAAAAGTGAATCTTGGCCTCTTGCCTCTTCCTCCATGCGGATTTTCATTATCAAGGTTTCAAGGGAGGTTTCCTTTTGTTTGTGGCGCATAGTTTTTGAAAATTCCTTCCAAAAAGGTGGAAGTTTATCCACTATGCCACAAACAATAAGGTTATCTCCAATTTTAACCTCCTCGGACCTAAGCTCTCTAACAATCATTATAAAGTCTTGAGCTTGGTCTACCACTGATTTATTGTCCACCATTTGGAAACGAAAAAATCTACTAGCCGCATATTTTTCGCTCCCGCCTCTTCGGTTCATACTTGCTCTGTAATGCTTTCCAAATTTTCTTTGCACTAGAGTAAGTTCTATCATAATAATCATAAAAATTATCAGATAGACAATTAAGAAGATAATACCGACACTTACAGGAATCACCATCGTACTTTTCCACTTTCTCATGATGAGAAATAAGTTCATCATCATCCATAGAAGTATTATCAACTTTATTAGGATTCTTCTCAGTTAACACATAAGAAACACTGAGAAGACTTAAGTAGAAAAGTACTTTACCCTTCCATCTTTTGAAATGATTACCATTGAACTGAAATGGCTTGTTAAGGTCTCCCATCTTGACATCCGCGGTTTTTTCAATTGTAGCCATTAGTGAATCTCCTTAAAATTGTTATTGAAAAACTTAAATTATAACAAAATTACAAGATTACAACTGAAAATGAAATGAAGAAATAAAAATCTCTTCAGGCAAAGGCGCGGATATCTCGCTCTCTTTAAGGAGATTCAAGCCACTACATCAATTGTTTTTCACCGGTCCAGCAGTAGTCCTCTTTGACTTGTCCCCTCCAAGATACAACAACATTCACAAAGTATAACTCAACAACTCTGGACAAGAGTTGAGTCTAAAGCTCCAAAAAAAAAACACATCCCTTCAACTAATAAGAACTCTCTTTTTGACTAACTCTTTCACTCTATATTTTTCCTTGTGTGTTGTGTGTACCAAACCAAATGAAGAACACCACTATTTATACCAGAAGAAGTCTTCGTAGGAATAAATAGGAAGATAATGGAGTGGTAAATAGTGAAGATAAATGGCCTTAGGAGTTACATATGTTGCATAGGTTACAAAGAATAATGGAGGAATAAAAAATGAGATAATGAGAGGGGTAACTAATGTCATCAATGGCTGATGAACATGCTGCCATGCTGCCAAGGTTCCAACGTTCACTGGAACGTTTCTGCCAACATTATATGACCACAAAGTCAATGGCCAAATGCAGGAGTAATTAGGCAACATTAAGACACCAAAATAATGAGCAAATTTAATATAAAAAAATAATATTAAAATTCTCAATAACCAACAGAACTTGTTTCTATTGAAAGAGAATCCATCTTTAATTTGGATGAAAAATATTTATGATTATGAAGAAAAAAATGTTGAAATGATCGACAAGATACTTAACAAATTAGCTTTAATGGATGTTTTGAGATGAAGAAATGGATAATGGAAGGGTCATTTTGAATTATAGAAAACTAGGTAATTTGCCCGCGCTTCGCGCGGTTATAAATAATAATTGCATTAAATTTGTAAATATTTTTTTACTAATATCCATACATTAAAAATAAAGAAAAAATAGGTTCTTAAAAATATATTAGCAATATTTCAACATGAATTTGATTATTTGTCATTATCACATAACCCAAGAACCTCTAATGAATAAATTATTCACGAAATAATAAATCATTGGTTCTTTAATCAACATTAAAAGGAAAATAAGGAAGAAAATAAGAATATACAAAGGCATTTCGTAATAAAAAGAAACATTTAAGTTGCATAGATTATACAATTGTGATATATGTCTTAGGAGAAAATTCAAAAAATTGTTAACATATTCATAAAAAGAAATTACGCTTGAACATGAAAGCAACTATAACTTTTGAACTTGCATAATGAATTTCTTCAATTGATAAGTGAGAAATTTTATATCTATGTAAAATTAGATAATATGTAAGCAGTAAGCTTATATATAGTATTTTTAAGTTCTAGAATTTAATATAGAATATCAATAATTATTTTCTGCACAATGAATATACGTACTATATGTGTATATGTTCAATATAACCGGAGACAATAACTTTGAAGAAACATAAACAACATAGTCTAAAACATGTACTCAAAAACAACAATTAATGAGTCCATTGAATGCACAATGTCCCCTTAAGAAAACTATTCCCCTCCAATACCAAAGGTTTAAAGAATTACACCCTCTCAGGATGGAACGATTTTATTCACCAACTTATTGATATAAAAACAGTGGTGTCAGTAAGTCACTCAACAGGAGCAAAGCACACAAATATTTAATTTTGCGCAGGTAGAAGAAGAAGAACATAATTTTTGTTGTTTTAAAATGAGAGGAAATTCCTCTATTTATAGACAATAAAGGATAGTGTGAACTAATGTTTATTGTGCATTATCAGAAAGGTTACAATTATTTGAAAAATTTGCAACCCTTCGGAAAGTTCACAACCTTTCATAAAAGTCCCAACTTTTCATAAAAGTCACAACTTTTGAAAGAAGTCGCAACTCTTCATTAAAGTCACAACTTTTCATAGAAGTCATATCTTTTCATGAAAGGGGAAGGCTAGTTTTGGAAATAAATAAATTTAAAAGTAAATTCTTGCTTGTGGTGGCACCATGTAGGCGAGCCTAGGGTTCTCTTTTATATAAATACTAGGTAAATTACACGCGCTTCGCGCGGCGGTGAGCTACCCCATTAAGCTTATGTATAATGATTAGGTCATATTTCTTTTCTTTTGTATTTTGTATACCAATGAAACTTTACGTGTGATCATATGTTTATCCAATAAATTACAGCAGTGTTCACTACGTACATGTATTAAAAATTAAAAAGTTAAAAAATATAGATAGTTTGTATTACGATGCTTACACTAAATTGCTAAGAAATCTTTATCCCAACTTTGAAAAGTTTTACAAAACTCTAAAGTGATATTGAATTTTATTTCATTGTTCAAAGGATAAGAAAGTCATAACGGAAACCTTAAGTATAAGAAAGAATAAGGAGATCTCCATGGACATAATTGATGCCACAAAAGTAAAGCAATTATCTAACTTGGCAAAAACTATAAAGAACATTTACAATTATAACAACATGTGCATAACAATGAATTGCATTTTGTGTCTTCAATAAGGAATATTTTGGGGTTGAGAGCTGCTTCCACAAAACAACAGCTTGAGCAGATATGTTGAGCGGGAGTCCACATAGGCTCGTTTAAGAGGGGTCAAGTAAAGAAAATAATGAGAAAATTAGAAATCGGTAAGAGGAAATCAATGTCAATTTTCACAACCCCAAAATATATAGTCATATCAGTACCACTTCACTTATAGTTAATTAAGCATGGTTCACGAAACAATAGATTGATCTGCTTACCATTTGAATAGAGGAAATCTCAGGAAGGTTAAGTTCTAAACATATAAATGATATTTTTGTATAGGTAAATCATTAAAATAGTCGAAGACGGGACAAAATCATGAATCTGAACTAATTTAGAACACAAAACATCCTAGCTAGAAGGTCATACATTATAAATGTGCAAGCAGAACAACAATTAAGAATTGGGGGCGTTTTGAGATTAAAACCCAAAGTATATATATAATATCATGGTTTTAAGGATCAGAAGGAAACTTGTCAAATGTTGAGGCATTTTTGTGATATTCAAATAAAAAATTTGAATCAAAATAAGTCTATTCTGATTTTGATTTTATAACTTCATTCCTTTATTACACACAAATTTAAGGTTAGCAGATCATGATATGACTCATCCTTTTGCCCCATTTAAACACATTAAGGAAAAATGCATAAGCTAATACATAATCCAACTGCACAAAGAGTCCAAAAGAAGGAGTCCAGTTGTATATTAATGAACTACAAATGCAAAAGATTATTGATCTTTAATTCACTAATCACAAGAAAAATAATGATTACTGATGAACAAAATTTGAACCTTAGGTTGCATACATGAACAATGAAATTCAAACTGTAAAGCTAAATATCATGTCATAACCAAACTGAGAAACAGATCATTCTAAAGCTAAAAAAACAAAGAAAGAGAATAAAAAAACATAAAAAGGAATGAAGATTACCTTTTTAGGAGAAGCGAGGTTGGGAGCAATGAATTGCAGAAGCTTTCCACCGACTGTTTATTAAGAAAATATTATTAGACTGATTTTACGAGTCGCCACTTAATTTTACTATTGTTTTCAAAAGACTAAAACAGAAATCTAATGAAAACTTTGAAAGGGGTTCGCGGTTCTCATTAGTGTTCCAAAAAAGGTTTTAAAGCATCTAGAACACTCGCTAATGCGGTTATTCGGCAATTAACTATTTGGCTAAATTTATTTGACTCAACTTGAATTGAGCAATTTTTATAGTTAGGGCCATTTTAAAATAGGAAAAGGAGAAGTATTTTGGATATTGTCTAAGTTAAACATTTTGATAGATTATGTTTCAATATTATAGGAAGTGAGTATTTAATTAGCTAATTTTTAGAAGATTAATTTGGAATGGCTATTTGTCGGGAAAATCGAATCGTAATAAACTTAAGATTAATAGCAGGTATTGACAGGTAAACAAACACAATAAAGAAGGGAGGAAAAGAGATTCGAGCCCAAATCTGATTTTTCTGTTTGCCTGGTCCAGTATTTGGGCTCACTTTCGTTTTGGGTCTTTGGCCCATTTGAGTCATTTGCACCTGTCCTAAACTAACATAAAAGAAATATATATTTTTGTCTTTGGACCTTAGGGAAAATTCTTTCACCTGTCCTAAACTAAGGCTGGGCACCGAAACGGGTTGTACTGGTACCGTTTCGATTCGTTCCGGTCCGGTAGTATTCGGGATAGGATGGGATACACTGAATCGGTACACGGAACGGAACGGTATCATGATTTGGTACCGGTTCATTCCGGTTCCGTTCCGGTCCGGTCCCGATAAATCATTTTTAATTAAAATAAAAAATAATATTTTTGTCATTATTTACTTTTATTAGCATTTCTTTTTTGTTTATTTAATTTTTTAAAATTACAAACTTAAGTTATTTAACTTACAAGTTATAAGTATAACTTAATAACTTATAAACTTCAAAAGATTCAAATCTTTAAAACTTATAACATAACTACATAAGTTCAAAAACTTTTTAAAAAACTTTATTAAACTTAACTTACAAACTTATATACGTAAAAATTAAAAAAATATATCTTTAAAATAAACTTAAGTAAAATTATTATATCCCGGTATATAGTGGGACAGGACAGAACTGAGCCTTCATCCCGGTAGTTCCGATCCGGTTCATCCCGGTACCGGTCAACAACCCGGTCAAACCGTTCCGTTCCGGTCCGGTGGTCCCATTCCGGTTCGGTGCCCAGCCTTATCCTAAACTTCTAACATAAATAATAATAATGATTAAATGGGTTTAGGCCCGATAAATAACAAAAATACAAATTTCTCTTTGTGCAAAGAGTGGGCCTTTGACCCAATCTTTTCAATTCTACTTTGCTTCGAATTCTTTCAACTCTGAGACCTGCATGTCAATTTTATAGCTGGCCTACTCGGATAAAAAATAAAATTGGGCCTCCATTGCCCAAAGAAAAATGCAAGGAGAGGAGTCCACCACGGACTCAGAAGGAATTCATATAACAAACAAAAGAGGCAACATTAACATTCGAAATAACAAAACACATGAGACATAATTCGATTGGAGTAACAGTCATTTAAGAAATTCAAAACCTAAGAGGTAACCAAATCCAACTATTAGGCCAAAATAACATATGACTTCTAAAGAAAACGAAATGAACTAAAATATTAATGACAAAATTCAACCTACAACTTTTGACACTTAACTGTAACAAGGAAACTAAGCAAAGAAATGATTAATATTTGACCCCAAAAATACAAACATTAGGGAAAGAAGAAAATATGTCTATGTCTAGATAATTACCAAACAAGGCCTTGTCATTAATCAACTCAACATGTTTGCAAACACAAAAGGGGCATGGATAAACAAATTTTATCGCAAAGCCTAACATTACCGAATAACAACACCAAGTAAATGATTAAGACAAACAATAGACCAAAAACAAGTTAAAAATCTTCGGATTAAGACAAGGATAGGGAAGTTTATTATCAAATCAATATCGTAATTAATTAGGGTAAATCAGCCTCCTAACCCATGCCAAACTTATCTCACTGTAACATGCACAATACACTACAAATATAACATCAATGAGGCAGGAATCACATAGGAAAAACAAACTACATATACTCAAGACTAAACAGGACATACACACAAGAAAAATACCAACACAAGGAATATGATTTGTCACATGACACGTCTAAAGTTTCATCGCAATAATGTCACAATCCTAGCCATCACATATGCGAAATTTAGAAGAAATTGCAGCTTCACACTTTCAGCACAACAAAAATAATTAGGAGACAAAATGATACCAAAACTAACCTTAATCTAAATAAAAGAAGCAATACAAAAGCTTAAGGTTTGAAGAAATCGATCTAGAAGTATGTATCTAAAATGAAGCTAGACAAACTAATTTGGACATGAATCAACAACCTGAAACTTCTTCTTTTTTCAAAAGAAAAAATCAACTCAAAATCACATTTTAATTCAAGCAAACGCATTGTCCTGTAAAGAGAAAGAGTTGCTTCCAAATAGCTTTAAAGAAAGAAAAATATACTCATGCCGCTTCTAGCTATCTTAACGAGAACGGTCATTTAAACAAGAATAAATCTAGAGTTCAAACAGTAGGCCATGATCTTTCTAAAATAAGATTCGATTAACAGGAATCTATTAGAGGAGAGGAAAAGAAAATGACCCAAACCAACAAGCTTAGTAGAGGTATACAAAAACAAAAATTTAGAGAAAAACTCAAGGCTAAACAAAACAAGAAACTCGGCTAAATTGTCACACTCAAATGATGACATTCGGACAAAATATGAACTTAGCAAGGGCAAGGCATTCAATTAGGAAAATAAAATCTTGACATTCGAAACAATGAAATACGACCTTCGAACCAGAAATAAACACCCCTTGAAAACCAATACAAGCACACTAAAACCAGCAACAAGGCATTGAGCTAAATTAGCAGCTAAACAGTAAACTAAACTTAAATATTGAATAAGACTTAATAACGGAATGAGGAGGTATACCTATTTCGGAGCAGCGAACTGGGACGAGAACAAGAAAGGACGAGCTTTCCGACTACAGAAGAGCTTGGAGAGTTCTTGCGAATCCCAGCAACCCACGAAACAAGAAAAAAGAAATGTATCTCAGATGTATTTCTTATACGATTTTAAGCCTTGAAACTATTATCTCTGTAAATTCTGTTTTCCCTTCCAACGTTCCAACTCTTTTCTCTAAACCCAAAATTTCCAACCCCCTTTCACAGTGGAGAGTATGAGGTAATTATAGGGGGAAAATTAGGGTTCGGTTGGGGGGAAAAGGGCTGGAAAAACCGAATGAGAACAAGGCCCATTTCGAATTCAAACTCAAAAATCTTTCACCATTCCGGTGAGACACTTTTTTTCTGAAATTTTCAACTCATTCCGAAAGAGGAAAGGGGAGATAGACGGTTGATTTGCATTCCTCGTCCTTGCTATGCTACGTGGCTTCAATCCACGTGAGCAAGGACGAAAATTACAGCCTCCTCTGGTGCAAAGTTGCGCGCGCGTACTACTGTACGAGTTGGTGAGAAAGACGACGCGGATAAAGCTATTGCTTTTCCATTAATGGCGCTGTGTATCTTCGTCTGGTCGCTGTTCACGCCGTGTATTACTGTTGCTGATGGGAATTGTTTTTCTCGCTTCTGGGTCTTCTTTTTGGAACAAGGCGTGGGCCGGGTCGGGGGTCAAAAAAGTAGTATGGGTTGTTGTTGCTGGAAATTGGAGGAAAGAATTGGGGTTGTGGGCTACTGGGTACGAATTGAGATTTGATAGAATGGCCCAAAAGAATTGGAGGCTAAAATGGGAACTGGTTATATTTGCTATTACCTAATACTATTGAATTACAATGGTAACCAATTCAAGTTGAAATTTTAGCCGAATCGAATTAGATTGGCGAATTCGGCCAACAATAATATAAGACGAATTAATATAATTAATTTATGAATTTCTTGATCTTAACGAAATAAAATAGTCAATTTAATTATAAACTAAATAAATCAAAATTATAACCATAATTTAGACTAAACTAATTTGATAAAGTACTTATCAAAATTTTTAAAAAAATTGGGACGGTTTTTGAATATTTAAGAAACACTAATTACACATATAATTATAAAATACTATAAAATCGACTAGAATTACTTAAAGTAACCTCGAGGAATATTTGAATTTTATAAAATTAATTATTCTAAATCGTTTGAAAATTGAGAAGCTCGTGAATTAATTCTTATCGGGGAGGGTCAAAATCGGGTGTCAACAACTCAGGCTTCAATTTCACAAGAAATGAAAGCAAACCAAACAGCGATTTAAACCATGGACTTTGATTCTCAAAATTTTCAGAGATCCAAAGAGCCTTTGGAATTTTCATTTCTTGTTTTACATGAAATTTTTAGTGAGTAAATCTTGGATGAACACTCGTGTGCAGGGCTTTATATTGGAGAGGAATTTTTGGAGCAAACCGCCCAAATCAATTGACATTCCTAAGATTTTCAAAAATCTTTCTAAAGGATAAGAATGGAAAACTTAACAACTACGATATCATTTCAATTTTCTGGAAGATTTGAACTAAAAGGAATCGAATCTGGAAGGGATATTACCTTTGGGGAACATTCCTTGACTTTGCCTTTCCTCCGCACAATATCTTGTGCAAGACATGTCGAATGACGAATATGTTGGGTATGTTGTTGTTGTAAATTTGTACATACTTGAAGTAAAATTCTTGTGATGCAACCTAAAGTAATCTGAATCAATGGTCAAGCCACTTGTGCTGTAAACAAAGTTAGTCAACTTAGAAATCTTATAAAATAAGGAGAAAAGTAGTCTGATAAAATATCACTCATCTCATTTTGATTAAAATCTAAATAGATGGAGTGCGTATAAACATATTTTCTCACTTTATAGATAAGAAATTACTTCTTTTTTTTGTATTCTGCTCTTGAATCTAAAGGATTATGATGTATAAATCTGTGAGGAACACAGTCACAGGCCTTTTAGAAGATTTATAGCCCCAACACAATATAACCATATGAGATTTACTGTATAATCATGTTTCTCTAGTCTTACTTATTTTAATTTAACCCTCACCTGAGATTTACAAAAAAAAATTAAGTTACAATCTTTCACAGCACTACTTATTGGAACCAAGTCGAAGTAAGATGGTGTTGTTTTACACAAATACTTTTCCAAAAATTGATTTAAGATGGTGAAAATGATGGAACTGGAGCTGTGACTTAGCTAAGCTTAAATGTAGTTTATCAAAAGTTAGTTAGGTAACAAATTCTGTTAGTTGTTAGTCAGTTCAATTAAGTGGTTAGAAGACATACAGCTGTCAGTAGATGATTAGTGTAGAAATTGTATATAAGTAACAACTTGTAGTTAATTTCATTTCATTCTTTCAGTTCATGTATTGTACATGTTTTCTTCCAGATATGAAGATTCTCTCTTTTCTATACTAGTCCTTCTTCTGTTCTTTAGTGATCAGTAGGTAAACTAATATGGTATCAGAGCCTTTCAGCCATTGATAGTGGTTTTT
>JAJOOO010033253.1:0-12344 GCA_029582685.1 Solanum piurae
ATACAAATTATATTATACAAATTCCGAATTATACAAATGCGCGAATTATACAAAACTAAAAAGCTGAGTTGTATAATTATAGCTAAAAGTAAGTTGCGAATTGTAATTAAGGTAAACTATAGCTATATTAAGTAATTAACTAGTATATGTTTGCTTATACGCGTAATTTTCCCATTTTTATAAGCATTGAGCAGGCACTGACCGTAATACACCTACAATATCCAAATTCTCAATGTATCTCGTTGTACTCCAAGTCTCCCAACACAATGTCTATGTCCCCATCTTCATTTAATAGTTTGTGAAAGTACGCTTGCCATCTCGGCTTAATGTGGGTCTCTTCCACTAACACCTTGCCTTTTTCATCTTTGATGCACTTTACTTCATCCTGGTCCAAGCGCCTACGGGCCATTAGAGAGTTTTATGTGGGATTCAGACCCATTTATACTTTGTTAAAAATGACCAGGAGTTAGAAGAACGGTTATGCAAATTATGTAGAAGCTTTGACTTTCAGTCATCTCTCATCCTCTTTCCCTGTTCTAGTATCTCATCCCCTTCTAGTTACCTTCGTCTATGTTAATCTCTCCTTAGTTAGCATGTTATTACTTTGTTGAGCGTATTATACGTTGTAACTTGTATTCAGTGATAGCAATATATATCAGTGTTTGTATTGGAAATCGGGTTTGTTTCATTGGTGCTTTCATCCAGAGGTCTTCAATGGAGGACCAAAAATTACGAACTCCTTATGATTTGATTAACCCTAGGAAGGATTTGTGGTCAAAGGAGATGTCTGAAATTCGTTCAATATTACAGGGGTTGGTTGGAAAAATTGCAACTGTTAGGCCCCAAAACAAAGTTCCGATGTATGAGAATAGAGATCCGTCTTCGGCACCACCGATGTTTCGTCATAAGTACGCATCCATAAACTTTGGACGGTTCTGTGGTGATAATTAAGAGGCATGGATTTTCCAGGCTTAACACTACTTTGAATTCTATGAAATCGCAGAAAAGTATAAGTTATCTCTCGTGTCATTGTATCTCGATGAGGAAGCATTGGAGTGGTATCAATGGCTTTTTCGGAACAAACAATTGGCAGATTGGAAATACTTTACAGCAAAGGTAATGATTCGATTTCGTAAACAACATCTTGAATCACAAAGATGTCACTTGCTCAATAATCAGGTAACCTCCGTTATTGACTACCAAAGTCATTTTGAGGATGTCTCATCGGGATATGGTGACTTTAATGTACTCACGTTGGATATTGCATATGTTTCTCCGCAATGGAACGATATAATCAACTCACCTTTGTCGCAATGCTGTGACGAGCAATCTGAAGGCAACAACAAAATCAATGCGCCCAAGGTGTTTGATGACTTGTATGAAAGACCCACAAATGCAAATTCCATTGATATATCCTGTAATGTTAGTCAAGTTGAAGTTGAGGATTCCGACAAGGTGTGTAAGTTGACAATAAGAGATACAACTGAGGCATTTTCCCCTAATGATCTGGCATATTCTGTCTCTCCTATTGCTGAGGCAACTGATTGTGAAAATGATGTTAAAAGTGAAGACAAGAATGATGAATAAGAAATTGTTACCATCAGAAATGGAAAGGTTTACCCTCAACATGTACTCGGGCTTGCTCAATGCTGGAAGAAGATGTCTTCAATTCCTTCAACTTGCAGTTATCCCAACCTTATAACTAGATGTATAACCAGTAGACTTGGCCATGATGTGATTCTTTTGATTGTGAATCTTTTTACACCTGATCAATTTGGCTTAGAGTTTCCATTTGATCCTGACTCTAGTTTACTTACTATGTATAATTTGGTATTTTGTGTTGCCTCGAGTGACTTGGATTAGGATAAGTTTATTATATCAACCTTGAGAAATTCTTGCAACTGGGTAAATACTGGGTAAATGAGAAATATTTATGATTTCTTATTGTCTAAATCGAGAAAGAATGTTATGGAGGAGAAAGTGCGGAGAATGCTTCAAGAATTTGTTGGAAGTTACTCCAAGCAGTCACCAAATATTCCGGTCAATAGAGTTGTTAAACTCTTGTGTGCTATGTTTGGTCTAATTAGTAAATCAAGGACTGTTTCGCGACATATTCACTTTATTCCTGGTCAGTTTCTTGATTGTGGTGACAGTGTGTTAAATCATTTCGTGGTCTCTCTTTGGGTACAAACTTTTCAACCTCGGCTGCCACGACCACTTCCAACGCCACCTTTCTCTGTTTTATTATTGAATTTTCTAGCCCAAATTGAGAAATCTGTTGAAATAG
The DNA here is from genome assembly GCA_029582685.1 of Solanum piurae. NCBI lineage: Eukaryota > Viridiplantae > Streptophyta > Magnoliopsida > Solanales > Solanaceae > Solanum > Solanum piurae. Next base: position 2,288 of record JAJOOO010033253.1, read on the forward strand.
AATCAAAAGTTGACTTCGATGGGCTTGTCATAATTGGTGAGGCTGATTCTAAGACAATTGTTCATCTATACGCTGCAAATTTAAGTAGTAAAATGCAGTGGAAGGTACTAAAGTTACGAAATAGATATAAAGTGAAGCTTCAAGTTGTGCACCTTACTGGTTATACAATTATGGTCCCATTGAGAGTGTAGATTTGGTTGTGCTCCATAGATTACATTATGGCTTAATTGCAATAGAGAGATATGGGGAAGAAGGAACTTCTAAAATTGTTCGTCGGTATTTGAAGGTGGAGAATTTTAGCTTTGACGGGTTGGAGTATGTGAAGAAGTATCATTTGCATCATATATCAATTGATAGAAAAGGAATTGATGTTGAAAACAAATAGAGCGAGGACATCGCAGAATTTGTTAGCTATATCAATGAGTTTCTGTTAGTTAATATGTCACTTGTTCCTTGTGTTGCTGCCAACAACGTTTCTAAGATCAAAATCATGACATATGGCCCTATGATTATGGGCCGGGTTGAAGTTTTTAGTGGCCCTTTTTAAGTTTCGCATTTTAGTTAATTTCACAACAGAAAATTACTCTTAATTTGAAACCTAGATTTTCCATTTTCCCCTTTGAAAGTGATCACGGAAATTGAAGAAGTATAATCGGTTAGTATTACGAATCTCAGTCTGCAATTTTACAGATTTTTTGTTTCATATATACTAAATTAGTAGCACTTTGATTGATATGTAGATGTCCTGTTAACTGTATAATTATGGGATCAGTTGCAATGTTCCGGTATAAATAATGGATTGGGTACCACGTTCCGATATGCTAAGAGTTTGAGTGTGGGTTCCATGAGAGGACCATTGAATTGTTTCCGTGAGAGGACCATTGAATTGTGTTATGTATCTACTTGTGATTATTACGTTCATATCTAATGATGATTGATATTGGAAGATTGTTTGTTGCTCTAAATTGATAACCAATGTGTATTATTAAGAATGTGGGATGCTACATTGATCCAGAAAAGATAACTAATATTGTATATGTTTGGTATATGCCTGTTTTATAATGTTGTGGTTACTTGCATGTGTTTCACTTATTGGGATAGCCGCGTGATCCTACCAGTACACTGTAGTTGTGTACTGATACTGCACTTGTTCTTTCTTTGTTGAGTACAGGGTATCTTCAGGTGGATATTGATATACTTCAGCTAGGTGACTAACGAGCATGACCGGATTCAAGGGTGAGCCAGTTCTTTCAGGCTGCCATGGATCTTTCTTGTTTAAGTCCACTCTTTTCAGACTCAGACTATTTCTTATAGGTGTTGATTAGTTTCGGGGTTGTACCCCTTGTTCTTAGAATTGTCGTTAGTAGAGTTTTGGTACAATAAATTTTAGGTTCTAGGGGTTGAATTTTCGCATTAGTTTGGTTAGTTATTGGTTTAAACCTTTAGAGTTTATGGGAACTCTATATAATTTCTGCATTTAAACCTGCTTCTGTATATTTAAATGCCTTAGTATTTGGTTGTGTTGTTAGTTTGGGTTGTAGTAATGGTTTTCCCACCAGAGGGTTAGTGTGGGTGCCAATCATAATGGTCTGGGTCTTGACAATAAATCTCTTAACCAATTCGGTTCCTCAATAGCTGAAGCTAAATTGATTAGTGCAGCCTCCATGGTAGAGTTAGCAATTATAGTTTTCTTTTTTGATCTCCAACAAATAGCACCACCATCCAAAGTAAAAACATAATCAGTGGTAGAACATGAATCACCTTATAAAGTGTTCCAAACTGTATCACAAAGCCTTCAGGTACAACATGATATTTTTTATAGAACAAACCACAATTTTTTGTTCCAATTAAATATCTCATAACTCTTGTTATATCATGCCAATGTTCATCACCTGGCTTGCTAATAAACCTGCCAAATACTCCTACTGCATATGCAATATCAGGCCTAGTGCAATCAATCACATATCTCAAACTTTTGATTATGCTAGCATATTCCTTTTGATTTATTACATCATTTTCACTTTCAACGGGAAATAAGTGAACACTTGAATCAAAAGGAGTATCAACATGCTTGCAATCAAGAAAGTTATATTTTTTCAAAATTTTCTCAACATAATGTGACTGGTCAAGGAAAATTCCATTACATGTTCTTATAATTTTTATTCCAAGAATAAAATTTGTCTCGCCAAGATCTTTCATATCAAAATGGCTTCTAAGAATATTTTTAGTTTTATCAATAACATTCATGTTAGAGCCAAAGATCAATAAATCATCAACATATAGGCAAATAATCTCATGTGAATTATTCCAAGACTTCTGATATATGCACTTATCACACTCATTTGTTTTAAAACCATTTTCAATTATGCAGAAATCAAATTTTTCATGCCATTGCTTTGGTTCCTGTTTCAAGCCATATAGAGATTTAGTAAGTTTACATACTTTGCTTTCTTGACCTGCTTCAACAAAATACTCGGGTTGTTCCATATAAATTTCCTCATTTAGGTCTCCATTTTAAAAAAAATAGTTTTTACATCCATTTGATGAATTTGCAAATACAAAATTACAGCCATAGCAATTAAAAGTCTTATGGATGTAATTCTTGTTACCGGTGAAAAAGTATCAAAAATTTCTTGGCCTTCTAGTTGTTTAAAACCTTTTGCAACTAGTCTAGCCTTGTATTTATCAATAGATCCATCCGGTTTCAACTTTTTTCTAAAGACCCATTTGCAACCAATAGTTTTACAACCTGGTGGTAAATCAACTAACTTCCAGGTTTTATTAGAAATTAGTAATTTCATTTCATCATTTCCAACTTCTTTCCAAAAAATGGAGTCATGTGAAGATAAAGCTTCTTTCAAAGTGAGAGGGTCATCACCAACATTAAGCACACAAAAATGAGGACCAAAATCTTTTTCTACTCTAGATATTTTACTTCTTCTTAACTCAAAATCATTAACAACTTTATTTTTCAAAGTAGAAGTAGAAGAACTAAGTAGTGACAAAATATTTTGTTCAATCCTTTGACCTCCACTATTTTTAGAGTCAAAAGTATATTTATTTTCATGAAAAATAACATCACTCGATTCTATTATAATATTATTTTCAAGATTAAAAAATTTGTAGGTTGTACTATTTGAAGCATAACCAAGAAAAGCACAAGTAGTAACTTTCTTACCCAACTTTGTAATCTTGGGATCCATTAGTCTCACAAAGGCTAGACAACCCCAAACTCTTAGATATCCCAATCTTAGTTTGTGACCTTTCCACAATTCAAAAGGTGTCAATTTAAATTTTTTTTAGGCACACGATTCAACACATAACAAGCAGTCAAAATAGTTTCACCCCATAAATTTAAAGGTGCATGTGACTCAATAAGCATGACATTAGTCAATTCAGCCAAGGTTCTATTTTTCCTTTCCACTACTCCATTAGATGAAGGAGAATAAAGAGGAGTAGTTTCATGAATTATTTCCAATGATCTAACAAAAGAATTTAACTCATTTGATTCATATTCACGGCCTCTATCACTTCTAATTCTTTTTATTTTTCTTTCAAACTGATTTTCAACCTCATAGAGATAAGTTTTGAAATTTTCAAAAGGATCACTTTTATTTTTCATCAAGTAAAAATATGTAAACTTAGAAAAATCATCAATGAAAGTGATCAAATATCTATTACCTCTACGAGATAGAATTCCACCAATTTCACAAATATCAGTATGAACTAATTCTAACAAATTAGTTTTTCTTTCAACTTGGAATTGAGGACTTTTAGTGATTTTGGCTTTACTACATGCCTCACACCTTTCAAAATTCTTTTTACGGAAGAGGGCCTAAAATACCCTTGAAGTATTGAAATTGGTACAAAAATACCCTATGTTGACCTATTGACTCCATAATACCCTTGATGCCAACCTTTATGGCCCTATAATGCCCTTTTTACAAACAGCCCCATTAGCAAATATAATAAAAATTCTAATTTAATACGTGGCACTCTATAATTCGTTGAATATTTAATTAACCCAAACAAATCGAATCCCAACCCAAACTCCCTATCCGCCCAACCTAAAAGAACCCAATTTCATTCTCTTTTTGTTTGAAGAAGAAACTACGATCCCATGCAAAAGAACCCATTTTCATTATCTTTTTGTTTGAAGAAGAAACAACGATCCCATGCCGGAATTTCCATGGATGAATCCATTCTTGATATAACTTATAAAGATTCTAAGGGTCATTTTCTACCTCACAAATAAATTTTCAGTCTAGGGGATTATCATGAATTCCCTTAAGTAAGCATAGTCATGAAACTGAGTATTGATCCAGACATACAATAATGAATATAAAATACAGAGCTCAGATTATTCACTTTTAAGGAGAGCTTTCTATCATATAGTGAGAAATTGAGAATTGATTCCGAGTTAAGATACCTTGCAAGTGTAAATTTTCGCGAATTGGATATCTAGAAAGAGGTTTACGACGAAAAAAAAATACACAATGATGGAAAGTTTGGAAAAATTTAAACATTCGGGAAAATCCCAAACTTGTTTGGTTTGTAAAGTGAAAACAATTTTCTCATCTCAAATATCTAACAAGCCAGCAGGATAAAGGATCAAATCTTTTAATGAAAAGTCTTTCTCGAAAATTTGGGAATTAGAAAAGTTTTCTCCAAAAAAAAAATTGTAATTTGATAGAGCTTAAAGTAGCTATGTCATGAAGAAGGAGAAGAATTCTCCTTTGCAGAATGAACCGAGAAAATGATTATGGGTTTTGCCATTTAGATGTTGCGGTGTTTAGTTAGGGCGGGTAGGGCTTAATATGTGGATTCGGGTTTGGGTTGGGATTTGATTTGTTTTTGTTAATTAAATTTTCAACGAATCATAGAGTGCCACGTATTAAATCAAAATTTTAACTATATTTGTTAAAGGGGTTGTTTGTAAAAAGGGCATTATAGAGCCATAAAGGCTAACCTCAAGGGTATCATGGAGCCAATACGTCAATGAAGGGTATTTTTGTACCAATTCTAATATTTCAAGGGTATTTTAGGCCCTTTTCCATTCTTTTTAACCATTTGGATTAATCTTAAACTACTCATGATTCCAACATAATGATCATTAATATGACACAAACAAGCATGCCAAAAATTGGTAGAAGAAAGCATGTAAACAGAAGTAGAAACTTTATTCATTTCAACATTCGGTTTGAACATCCCATCACAAGCATACCCCCTTTCCCACAAAAATACCTTTATTCACAATTACATATTGATCAGATTCAATAATTGCTTAAAGTCGGCTTTACTAAGAAGAAAACTAGACATCAATTTTTTTCTCATGGAAGGAGTATAAAGTACATCTTTCAAAGTTAACACCCTTTCAGAGGTAAAGAACAATTTGACATCTCCCGTTCCAAGCACTTGAGTAGTGTGAGAATCACCAAGCATGATAGTTTTGGGATCCTCAAAATGAGTATATTTTTAAACCAGTCTATGATGGTTTGGACTAGAATCAACCCACCATCCATCAACATTCTCAATCATGTTTATGTCGGTAATCACCACCACAAAAGGTTCATCGGTAACGTTTGCTTGAGGGTTAGGACCACATTTTTGGAATCTGCAAAATCGAGCAAAATGCCCACTCTTGCCACAAACAAAACACGGTCCCTTATCTTGAATTTGTTGATTTTGTTCTTGGTTATTTTCACTATTATTTTTCTTGGGAAGTCTACCATTATTTTTCTTGAATTTTTCCTTCTAGGCTTCAAAGAAGTATTTTTGTGAGATTCAGGAGTAGCATTATTTTTAGTAATTAAATTTACCTTCGTTGTGATGTTGCTCTCTTCTGTTTGTAAAAGTGCATCTTGGCTCCTTGCCTCTTCTTCCATGCGAATTTTCATTATCACGGTTTCAAGGGAGGTTTTCTTTCGTTTGTGGCGCATAGTTTTTTGAAATTCCTTTAAAGAAGGTGGAAGTTTATCTATTATGCCACAAACAATAAGGTTATCTCCAATTTTGACCTCCTCGGACCTCAGCTCTCCAACAATCATTATAAAGTCTTGAGCTTGGTCTACCACTGATTTATTGTTCACCATTTGGAAACAAAAATATTTACCAGCCGCATATTTTTTCGATCCAGCCTCTTCGGTATCATACCTACTCTGCAATGCTTTCCAAATTTTCTTTGCACTAAAGTAAGTTCTATCATAATAATCATAAAAGTTATCATATAGACAATTAAGAATATAATACAAACACTTATAAGAATCACCATCGTACTTTTCCACCTTCTCTAGATGATAAATAGTTTCATCATCATTCATAGAGGTGATGTCTACTTTATTAGGATTCTTCTCAGTTAACACATAAGAAACATTGGGAAGACTTAAGTAGAAAAGTACTTTACCCTTCCATCTCTTGAAATGGTTACCATTGAACCGAAATGGCTTGTTAAGGTCTCCCATCTTGACATGCACAATTTTTCAATTGTAGCCATGGTGAATCTCCTTAAAATTGTTAGTGAAAAATTACAATATTACAATTGAAAATAAAATGAAGAAAATAAATCTCTTCATGCTGAGGCGCGGATATCTTGCTCTCTTTAAGGAGATTCAAGTCCACTGCAACAAATATTTTTCACCGTTCCAGCAGTAGTCCTCTTGACTTGTCCCCTCCAGGATACATCAACCTAATCACAAAGTGTAAGTCAACAAACTCTGGACTAGAGTTGAGTCCAAAGCTCCACAAAAAGAACACCTCCCTTCAACTAATAAGAACTCTCTTTTTTGACAACCTTTATGCACTCTATATTTTTTCTTGTGTATTGTGTGTAACAAACCAAATGAAGACCACCACTATTTATACTAGAAGAAGTCTTCCTACCAATGAATAGGAAGATAAATGGTGTAGTAAATAGTGAAGATAATGGCCTTAGGAGTTACATAGGTTACAAAGAATAATGGCATAGTAAAGAATGAGATAATGGAGAAATAATATGGAGAAGTAATGGTCAAAGAATGACCACTACTCATTCATCCAAGAAACCCAACGGATAACATTACACTTTACTATACGTTGACAAATGGTAATAAAGATGACATAAAATGTCATCAACTGCCAAACGGTAGTCATGCACCATAATAATGTAACTAGGCAGAAAGCAAATGTGATTTAGCAAAGTATAATAATATTAAAAGGTATAATAATATTAAAATGCCACAACAATCCCCCACTCATTTTTATTATTAGACAAGAGAGTATATCAGCTGAAGGAAGACTACTATGCATAATGAAGGTGTGCTCTGCATTGAACCTCCACTTAGTGAAACAGTAATTCTTACTCCAGAGTCGTAGTGGTCTCAGACTTGAACTATGACTGCTTGAGGGAAATAAAATATCACTGTCCACACATAATTATCAAGGTGTTGACACGAGCTTTTAAAGCCAGCACGTTACGGCCTTGTGTTATCCCGATTTCATGAGTGCATTTGAGAATAAGCCCAAGTCTCATAGCAAGCGACTTACTTCCACACATCACATAGGGAAATCTGTCGAGAGTGCTCATGTAAGCTTAACACTCCACCCATATAGGATACAGAAATTCAGTAAGAGTTTTATCAACTCAACTTTCACAAATCACTACAGGAAACAATGCACTCACATCATAGGGAGGGAATAAAAAATAGTGCATTTTTTCACAACAAGTCATCATATGATTAGTTTTTCCCTTTGCACCTGGTTATAGGATCTCTGGTCCCTAGGTTGGGTTTCCTCATATATGACTAAGTATTTAGAGGCTTCAATCCCATCCCCCTCGATGTGCTCCAGACCTTTTCCCTTGTTAAGGCCTTAGTAAGAGGATCTGCATGATTCTCACAAGATTTGACATAATCAACATTAATGGTACCATTTTTCAAATACGATCTTACATTACTGTGTTTCCTCCTTATAGGTCTGGATTTACCGTTGTAATAATGGTTTTGAACTCTACCAATCGCAGTTGTGCTATCACAATAAATTAAAATAGGAGGAATTGATTTTTCAAAATAAGGAATTTGAAACAATAAATCTCTTAACCAATTCATTTCCTCACTAGTTGAAGCTAAATCAATTAGTTCAGCCTCCATGGTAGAGTTAGCAATTATAGTGTGCTCTTTTGATCTCCAAGCCATATTGAGATTTAGTAAGTTTACATACTTTGATTTCTTGTCCTGCTTCAACAAAATACTCGGGTTGTTCCATAAATATTTCCTCATTTAGGTCTCCATTTAAAAAAGCAGGTTTTACATCAATTTGATGAATTTGCAAATAAAAAATTGTAGCCATAGAAATTAAAAGTCTTATGGATGTAATTCTTGTTATCGTTGAAAAAGTATCAAAAAATTCTAGGCCTTCTAGTTGTTTAAAACCGTGTGCAACTAGTCTAGCCTTATATTTATCAATAGATCTATCCGGTTTCAAATTGGCTTGTGACCTTTCCATAATTCAAAAGGTGTCAATTTAGACTTTTTATGAGGCAGACGATTCAACACATAACAAACAGTCAAAATAGCTTCACCTCATAAATTTAAAGGTGCATGTGACTCAATAAGCATGACATTAGTCAATTCAACCAAAGTTCTATTTTTCCTCTCCGCTACTCCATTAGATGAACGAGAATAAGGAGGAGTAATTTCATGAATTATTCCCAATGATCTAACAAAAGAATTTAAATCATTTAATTCATATTCAGGGCCTCTATCACTTCTAATTCTTTTTATTTTTCTTCCAAACTGATTTTCAAACCTCATGGAGATATGTTTTGAAATTTTCAGAAGCATCACTTTTATTTTTCATCAAGTAAACATATGTAAACTTAGAAATCATCAATGAAAGTGATAATATCTATTACCTCCACTAGTTAAAATTCCACCAATTTCACAAATATCAGTATGAACTAATTCAAACAAATCAGTTTTCTTTCAACTTGGAAATGAGGCCTTTTAGTTATTTTGGCTTTACTACATGCCTCACACTTTTCAATTTTTTTTAACCATTTGGATTAATCCTAAACTACTCAAGATTCCAACATAACGATCATTAATATGATACAAACGAGCATGCCAAAAATTGGTAGAAGAAAGCATGTACATAGAAGTAGAAACTTTATTCATTTCAACATTCAGTTTGAACATCCCATCACAAGCATACCCTTTTCCCACAAAAATACCTTTCTTCACAATTACATATTGATCAGATTCAATAATCTGCTTATAGCCTGCTTTATTAAGAAGAAAACTAGACATCAATTTTTTTCTCATGGAAGGAGTATAAAGTACATATTTCAAAGTTAACACCCTTCTAGAGATAAAGCAAAATTCGACATCTCCCGTTCCAAGCACTTGAGTAGTGTGAGAATCACCAAGCATGATGATTTTGGGATCCTCAAAATGAGTTATTTTTAAACCAGTCTTTGTCATAACCGACATGACGGTTTGCACCAGAATCAACCCACCATCCATCAACATTCTCAACCATGTTTATGTCGGTAATCACCGCCACAAAAGGTTCTTCGGTAACGTTTTCCTGAGGGTTAGGACCACATTTTCGGAATCTGCAAAATTGAGCAATATGCCCACTCTTGCCACAAACAAAACATGGTCCCTTATCTTGAATTTATTGATTTTGTGCGTGGTTATTTTCACCATTATTTTTCTTGGGAGGTCTACCATTATTTTTCTTGAATTTTTTCTTCTTAGGCTTCAAAGAAATTATTTTGTGAGATTCAGGATGTAATACCCCTCAAAATGAAGTAGGATAAAGTAGAGCCTCACATGGGTTTTTATGCATTAATAACTTGTTAAAATAATGAGGAATAGCCTTTTAATTTAGTTTTAAATAGTTTGGAAGTCAAACGTCAAAGGACGACTAAGACGTTCGAAAACTAGTCTTTTACGTGTTGGTTTGTTCTAGTATGTTGTTCATGTTTTTATGTGTTGTTTGGAGTCTAAAATCAGTGGAGGTGACCCTAGTGTCTTAATAAATATTTTTAGGGTCAAAACGTTCGAATACAACGCCCCGG
>JAJOOO010033254.1:0-11996 GCA_029582685.1 Solanum piurae
AAAATCCCCCGTCCCGTCCCATCCCGTCCCGCCAAACTCCATCCCGTCCCGTCCCGTCCCGTCCCGCCAAAACCCGTCCCATCCCGTATATATAGTGGGACGGGATGGGACGGATTTTTATCCCCCCAATCCCGGTCCCCCCAATCCCGGTCCCCCCAAAATCCCGCCCAAATGGTCCCCCGTCCCGTCCCGTCCCCCTTCGTCCCATCCCCGTCCCCTTGCCAGCCCTACCTCTACCCCATACGTATCCTAAGAACAACACCCTTAACTTCATCAACCCTTCTACAATACCCACAATCACAACCTTAAGGCATATTCTAAGTCATTTTTAAGCAATTAATTAATGCACTACTTTGTACATTTTAAATTAGATTTTTGATAAAAATACAACAATCATAATGTCATAAAACAAGAAAATTCATTACATCAAATCAAATTATAAAATATCTTTACATTCTATTAAACTACTAAATGCCATTTGATTTCATCCACAGCAAAATTAGGAGAAATTAATGGAAGGACGGGTGGCTGGCCAATGGTGTGGTTGTCCCTACTTTGTCCGGAAAATTAAACTAATGATAAAAAAACTCAAATTTAAATGACATTCTTTTCAAAAAAAAAACACATGTTTAGGATTAATGGAATCTAATTGTGTTAAGTTGTAGGAACATTATTGACCCTTTTAAATTCTTTTTGTAACAATGGTTTACATGAACACTATGATTCAAACCAGCTTCTGGCCACCTCAAGTATCTCATTAGGTACCTATTGCCTCCTATCAACACAAATATTGAGTAACTTTGTCCGTCTAAACTTGGGCAAAACACTCATCCAGTGATCTTTATCTATGTTTATAACCATGTTGAAGGTTCAAATGTTCAGCCCCACACATCCCAAAAAGGGGAAGAAGGGACATTAATACCAAAAAAAAAATCTTTGTTCAAATAGTTGCCAAAAAAAAATTCATGTATTAGTTTTCGCATTACATTCTTGATACTATATCTCAATCCCAAACAAGTTGAGGTTGGCAATATGATAATGAACAACCATTTTTTCCGTTGCATTACATTCTTGATTATGTGGTTAAAAAAAACATTATACAAACAAGAGGGTTAATAAGAGCATATATATCAGCTGAGTGCTTGATACCCCAGAGGTCCTTGTATTGCATCACTTCTTGTACTGTTCTTCCTAATGAAAGAAGGAACCCAAGGGAACAGTTTCTCCAGTTCCTTGCCTATTGCACTTTGGGTGTATTGCTTATCATTAATCCCAAATTTTGCTCTTTCTATGGCTTCCATTATATCTTCCCTTGAGACACAATCAGCCCCTGTAAAACATGCATATAAATGTAATATTGTTATGTCGGTGGCATCAGCCATTCAGTCTTGGTTTTGTAAAACAGATGTGATTTTGTTATTTCTATCAACAACAACATACCCAGTGAAATCTCACAAGTGGGGTCTGGAGAGGGTAGAATGTACGCAAACCTTACCACTACCTCGTGGAGGTAGAGAGGTTGTTTACAAAAGACCCTCGGCTCAAGTGCAGCAAATACAAGTACAAGAAAGAAGAAAACAGTGGAAAAAACATAACAACTAACAAGGGGGCAGTGCAAATCCAACAAGAAAGGACCAAGAACAACAAAATACTGCGATAATCAAAATACAATAAACAACTGACGATTTTTGTCATTTCTATCATGGTAAAAGAAACAGTTTACCATCTCAAAAAAGAGCATAAAAAGATAGGCAAGCAGAGGAGAGAAAGAAGGCTTTACACATGCACTAAGTAAATGGAAACAATAGCAAAATTGTATAGGAAGAAATGCTTGGTTGTAATAGAGAAACATTACAGACCTGCTAATTAGGAGCTCTGGTACAGGGGTGGGCAAGTGAGAGAAAATCTGAAACAATAAAAGGACATGCAAGTTTTCACTGGATAATCATCCCAACGTTTAAACATCATTTTCCTCATATCAAGACAAAATATAGCCCCATCACATGCTACTCTATTTGTGATGGTTATTTGCTTCAAGATAAGTGACATCACACATTCTCCCAATCATAAGTAGCTATCCAGTGAAGCAAGTTGATGAACTAAATACTCATCAAACAACAGTACTAACTTTCATTCACTTTCTGGCACCCTCCTTTTTAGTTCTTTTTATTTTGTTTAATTTTTAAGAAGGAAGGACACTTGGTACATTTTTACGGTAACACAAATAATTAGCTAGCTACCAATTTTACACTTTCGCAAATAACACAAATAAATAGCTAGCTACCAATATCAACCATGAAGAGGCTAAGCACTTGTGAATGCAATGAAACAGTGGTAATCAGTGCAATATGTCTTGATCTAACCTCTCCGAGCAGCAAGCAAAGCAGCTTCATTGACAATGTTGGCAAGGTCAGCACCTACAAGGCCCTGGGTAAGAGATGCAACCAGGTTACATACAAGCTCCAGGTCCTCCTCAAGGGGAACTTCTCTTAAGTGTACAGCCAGGATCTTTCTCCTTCCATCTTCATCAGGTTCCCCCACTAAGATTTTCCTGGAGAAGCGTCCAGGCCGACATAGTGCTGGATCTAAAGCTTCTGGTCTATTAGTAGCAGCAACTACAATGATATTCAAGTCTGATTCAAAGCCATCCATCTCCGTAAGCAACTAAAAAGCAGAAGGGGTTTTAGGACAAAAAATGCATATTTTAACCAACATATATAAGTATCAATTCTAGAGCACAATGTTTCAACTCCTTACTCCTACGTCCTAACTGCCCTTTCTATCCCAAAAATTATACCGATCTTGTATTTGAACAATAGCCAACAAAAAAATACAGTATTTAGTAATGTGTGACTAACTATCACTTTGTTATTTGTCAATTTCAGTCCAAAATGAGAAAGACTAATGCATAAACATAAAATTGAACTAAATGGAATAAGAATTATCAGTTTGACCCACATAACCTTAAGTAAATCAACTTTTGGGACACAAGGAGTAATTAATCAAGTAAAAGACAAAATGGAAAATATGGCTCAACTCTTAGAAACTTCTGGTTTTTATAAACTCTTAAAAGTCCAAATGCAGAACTAGAAGTCCATGTAGAGGTGGACCACGGCAAAACATTTCCCCGTAAAATAATTATATATGGAGTTAATTGAAGGAGGGGAAGCATCCTTGACTTTGTTGTTCACAGTAGCAGCTTGCCAAGTGAGAGAATGAGGACTGCCGGATCGAGAGAATGAAGGCTATAACATAGAGTTGGAGGCCGTAATTCTGGAACATCCAGAAAAAACCCATTCAAGAAACCAAAGAGGGAGGTCTGGAAGAATATCTGGAATGCCAAAGCACCGAAGTAGTGTTGGAATGAGGGACCTAGTAGTGAGCTGGTGTAATATCAATATGTGCTAGGAGTAAGGCTAGGACATAGACCACCTCTATTGCATTGCACATTTTCCTATATCGATCCTAGTATCCGTCTACATTTCAATGAAGCATAGCATGTTGGAGGCCACAGAAGATAGGTAGGAAATGGAAGGTAGCTTTGCGAACAACATCATTGTGTCTTTTTGGGATTATTTATGGTGAAAGAACTAGGATATTATATCAGAGCAGCAGGAAAGATAAAAATGTTCCATTTATATTTTTGGTGTAAAGACAGGATCCTATGTTGTACAGATTGCTGGGATGATGAATAACAGTGGTCGAGGCAGTTGAGCCACGTACAAAATTTTGACACTATTAAGATATAGGAGGATCATCAACTCGAAGGCAAAACAGAAGCATTTTTAGAAGAGAAAACAATTCATTTGCAATCAGTTTATGTCTTCACAATTCTTAAAGCAATAACAAGGGCTGCAACATTTATTAAATCCAGAATTAGGAATTGCAGTGCAACTCTAAGGAATTTCCAGTTTTAAGAACTATATGTATGAACTGAGTACGGAGCCAAAAGGGCAACAAAATTGATTTAAAATTCCAAAAGGGCAAACAATTTATGGAGGAAACCAAAATGGTAAAGGCGCAGGGGCCCACGTGCCTTCACCTATACGGCGTTAACCGACGAAAAGAGGAAGGCACATGATGGCTTGTGCCTTACAAGGCATATGACAGCTTGTGCCTTACATTAAAAAAAAAAAGGCGGCTGACATTTTGCGCCTTACAGGCGCTGTCAGACCCCTTTTTCATCTAATTATTTCTCATTCTTTAGTTGTTTTAAGATTACTTTTTCATTCTTTATTTATTTTAACATTCTTTTTAATTATAGTTAAAGTTATTTTAACATTCTTTCCTTTTTCATTCTTGTAATTTACACCTTGTTTGGATGGTTGTACTGTATTGTTAGTCTAAATACAATGTAATGTTTGTTTTGATTGTTATTTAAATTATATTGTATTTTAAAAACTTTTCCGTGTTTGTTTTTAACATTCTTTTCAATTTATTTTTACCGCGTCTTAACTTTTTCATACTTATAATTTATACTAGTTACGATAGCCCGTGTTGTGCACGGATCCAATAACATAAAATTTTATAGTAATTGGTTATACTTTTTATAATATCTAAAATAATATTTAGATTTGAATGTACTATTATTTTAAAGTCAATTAGAAAACAAACTATAAGTTGTTTTTCAAATTTGAAACATAACTTTAAATTAAATTTAGAATGTTCGCGGTCAAATACTATTCGCCTTAGGCGCAAAATGTCGGTCGCCTTTCTTTTTTGAATGCAAGGCACATGCCGTCATGTGTCTTCCTCTTTTTGTCGGTTAATGCCATTAACGGCGTAAAGGGAAGGCACTTGTGCCCCTGCGCCTTTACCCTTTTGGTTTCCTCCATAAATTGTTTGCCCTTTTGGAATTTTTGGTCAATTTTGTTGCCCTTTTGGCTCCTGACTCTATATGAACTTACATGACCTGTTCTCATAAAGCAGCACATATTTATCACATAACTGGCAATGAAATACCTAATATGAACATTAAAGGAAAAAATCTGGCAGCTGCCAAATAAGCCTTTCAACAAAAGTAGCTATATAATAAGCTTTGGTCAGAGGATCAAGTTTCTCAAATGTTAATACTAATCATCCACAAGTAAACAATGCACAAATAGCAGAAGGAGATCAGCAAACTTATGACTCAATCAAGATGCCATCAGATAAATAAGATGACTCCATCAAAGTAGAGACAGAGGTCTCAGTCTCTATTTTACCTGATTCAAAGTTTGGTCTCTCTCATCATTGAAACTCCTGCCACGCTTTCCTCCGACAGCATCAAGTTCATCAATGAAAATGATTGAAGGAGCATTCTTTCTTGCTACACTGAAAAGGTCTCTAATGCGAGCAGCTCCTCTTCCAACAAACATTTCAACAAATTCACTAGCAGAAACAGAAAAAAAGGGTACTCCAGCTTCTCCTGCCACAGCACGAGCTAGTAAGGTTTTTCCTGTCCCTGGTGGACCTACAAGCAGTACACCTCTTGGTAACTTTGCCCCTAGCTTACTGAAGTTTATAGCTCCTCGTAGGCACAACACTATCTAGAAACAAGAAAAGGGATTGTCAGTCCAATATGGAATAAAAATGGAACTAGGTGAAATAAGACAGATCCTTTACTAACTTGTACATATGAACTACACAAAACCCTCCTTGACTTCCATGGAAGGAGGGATACTTGGGCACCTTATCTTAGGAAATAAATTCAGCAGTCTTAAGCCTTATAGGCTATCTTTCTTTCTTTCGTTCTTTTTGATAAGGAAACCTAATAGGTTATTGTATCAATATCATCATAAAAGTTACTCACTTAATCACTAGTGAACTACAAGTCAAGACCAAAGAAAAGGTTGGAAGAGAGAGAGAGAGAGAGAAGGTCTGTCTATGTGGTACTTGTAATAATTTTAGTCATACACATTACAGTATGGCTGAATTTGTAGGAATATATGGAGGTATACTTTTCTTATCATATATAGCAGCAAAAATGTGAAAGCTATCAAGTTTGTTGTTATTTCCTTAGCCAGGAACTTCAATTTCTAGTTATTGTTTTAAATCCATGGTGCTTACATTTTTCTCCTCAACTGTTAGGAGTTTCTTATTCAAAATGGTTTAAGCTTCACTAAAATTAAGTCTAAGAGGGAGGTACGGGAGAATGTAGGAAGCAAACACTCGAGAGAGTAATTCTATCTCAGCAGCAGAACAGTTAAGAAGGAGAGAAGGATTTCCATGAGTTGGTGCTACTTGTGCAAGGAGTATAGAGATGATACATATCACTTCAAGTCCACTGGACCATTGTGTTCTCACCATGCAAAAATGTGAAAGCTATCAAGTTTGTTGTTATTTCCTAAGCCAGGAACTTCAATTTCTAGTTATTGTTTTAAATCCATGGTGCTTACATTTTTCTCCTCAACTGTTAGGAGTTTCTTATTCAAAATGGTTTTAAGCTTCACTAAAATTAAGTCTAAGAGGGAGGTACGGGAGAATGTAGGAAGCAAACACTCAAGAGAGTAATTCTATCTCAGCAGCAGAGCAGTTAAGAAGGAGAGAGGGATTTGCATGAGTTGGTGCTACTTGTGCAAGGAGTATAGAGATGATACATATCACTTCAAGTCCACTGGACCATTGTGTTCTCACCATTTAACATATCACTGGTGTTATAAAGGAAAGTGAATAAAACAATTATGTGTTGGTTATTACAGACAATAAGAAGCCAGGAGAACATTGTCGTTGTGTATTTTTGGACAATATGGTCTGAAAGAACTAGGATTTTGTCATAAAAAAGAACTGGGATTTTGTTTAAGCATGTAGGAAGCCTTAAAAGTAGATCTTTTTAATTTCTTTTTCAGTCAACGAAAGAAGCGGGCAAAGCCCATTATGTTAGTTACCCAAAATGAAATGAAACTGAAAACCCTTGTATAACCATGTTAAGATGGACCAACATATACATCCAATACATAGTCAATCAACTCCTCATTAAAGAATGTACCCAATGTTTCATACACAAATTCAATTGAGACCACTCTTACTGGAAATGGGTCACTTGATCATATAAGGATTTATAGTTGAACAAAGAGGGAAGCCAATTCTTTTTGAGGTAAGTCATTTCATCAGAAACTAAATGTTTCAAATGTTAAGGCTAATAGTCACAAACGTCTAGGTTCCCTTTCTACTAAAACTACAGTAATGCTTGCTGGATGAAAAAATAAGTGTTTTTTTCTTCAGAGTCGAAGAGCATGGAGATCAAGGATTAGGGTAGAAGGTTAGTAGGTAGCCAAGCGATTTCTCTCTTTTCTGTGGGAGAGCATGGTTCTATGTTTAGAGCACCTTATTTGCTCCCTCTTCTCCTTACTAGTATTATTATTTATCATTCTATCATTATCTGATTCTTCAATTTTAGCACTACAGCTGTTTCTGTTTCTTTGGTTATATTTACTATTTTTGTTGTCAGTATTTTTCTTTTCTACAATATTTTCACCTTAGCTTCTTTACTCTTGTATTTTTCAAATCTTTTATGAGTAAAAAAGTTCTTCTTGAGCCCAGTGTCTATCAGCAGCAACCTCTCTACCCCACAAAGGTAGGGATAAGGTCTGCATACACCCCCCACCCTCCCCAAACCCCACTTGTTGGATCACACTGGCTATGTTGTTGTTTAATCAAAGTATTAACTAAGCATCTACTGTGAACTCAGTTGAATGCATCACAATTCATCCACTGAAGCAACAAAGGACTACTACCATTTGAGAGATGATAAACTCACTATCATTGTAATTTCAAAACTTAAATACCAATTAAAAGTTACTAAGCAGTTCATAATAATGATTGCTTACCTCCATAAGTTCCACTTTTGCAGCATCCACACCCTCCACATCATTAAACCCAACCACCTGGTTACTTGGCTTTCTTTTTCGTGCAGGGCTATTGGCAGCAGAAAGCTGACGATAGAGAAGCCACATTATAGGTGTCAAAGGAATCCATAAAGATAACATAGTAATTAATAAGCTCCTAATTGACATAAGTGCTGATTGTGGGGCTGAGCCATACGCTGTTCCCTTTTCCCTCATTAGACTAAGAAGATATCCTTCATCATGATCAATCTTCCTTGTACTAAACTGCCATACGGGGGTAGAACCTTGGGCTTTTGATATTTTACTGAAGACATTCCTGCCACCTTTGTTGCTATCTATATCTTTGCTTTCCTCAGTGATGATCGTGCTTTCATCAGGAACTAAGGAATTATTGTCGCCTGTCTGAGCATTTTTAAGACTCCACAAGTTCGTATTGTAGTAAATACGCCGCGTGCCTTCCTCAAATTGAACGTTTGATACAGATCCTCCCTGAAGGCTGGTAATCAAGTCTGAATATGGAACAACCTTTGGAGAAGGAGTTGCTGTCAATCTTAGAAACAAATAACACAAGCCCAATATCACAGAAATTGAAGTTGACAGTGCCACCCTTCTTGTGTTCTTCCTTAGAAACTTCCCAAAATCATTTAACATAGATATAACAGATACCCTTTTCAACCTTCTTGACAGTAATCTTATCCTTGGTCTCAATCTCAACGAAAACTTCCTACGACTATTATTACTTCCTGTTTTGTTCAAATGGGTTTCTATATCTCCCTTCTCATTTACCATTGACCTAACCCCAGTACTACAATGCAGTAATCTACTTTGAGATTTACAAAACCTATAATTCAACCCCAGTAAAGGAACAGAACTTGAGGTAAAACAAGAAATGGATAATGAGCAAGATTGATTCTTTAATCTCCTAAAAGGGTCAGAATTCCCAAAATGAAGCATCCATTTCTTGTACCTAGACTGAGATATACAGAATCTTGAGGTAAAACAAGAATTGGGTAATGAGCAAGATTGATTCTTGAAAGTTCTTAAGGATTCAGAATTTCCAATATGGGGTTTCCATTTCTTGGGAGTAACTAATAATCTGTCATTTGAAACAAGAGGTAAAGATGCCATTTTTCTACAATATGCACATGAGCTGTTCCATGAAACTTGGAAAGAACCTGAACCCAACACTAAAGATTAACAATATACCTGGTTTTGATACTGAAGCTGAAGACTTTTTAGGGATTTAGCATTGTAGAGCAACTTTGAGAGGGAAGATAAGAGAAGATTTTGGGGTTTTCAAAAATTATTCTGCACTGAGAGGATGAGAGGGTATAAGGTGAACCAAAATCTTGGGATCTCTTGATATTTTCAGAATTTTATTCAATATGGGAATTTTGGGTCATTTTTAGTAGTTTTTTTTTTTTCTTCTTACATTCATGCTCTTTAATTTTGTTCTTAGTATTTTAAGTAGCAAAAAATTAATTGAAAATATTTTTTATATCAGAAGAAGAAAAAATCTGCAGGGTGAAATTTTTTATTTTTGTATTATAATATAACACAGATTAGGTTTTATAAAACATAACAAATTATGCTTCTTAATTTATGTTATTAGATGCATAGGTTCAAATTCAACCTAAAAATTATGCGTTACAAAGTATACTTGGATTTAGAGATTTTACGTAGATAGAAGTATAGATTTGTCTTATTCAGTTCATAACTCATAGGCTACGTATAGGTTTGCCTTATTCGGTTCATAACTCATAGGCTATGTTTTACGAGGCATAATTTAGTTCCTAGTGAGCTTATGTTGATGTAGGCATAAGTTTCATAAGTTCAATTTTAGAATTAACAAAATTATACTCAATAGATATAACTTATTCAACTGAATTTTTCATAAACTAGGTAGAAAAAAATCTAAACTAATGTTAGACAAGCCAAACATTTTATAGACTTATGTCTTGCGAAATTAGGTCATAATTAAATATATTTTCACCCATGAATTTTCATTGAATGAATAGTAAGACAAAAATTAAAGATCATTTCAAAATAAGGGTATTCATGCAAAAACTTATATTTTCAACGGAAGAGCATAAATACCAAATTTTGAGATCATTATTTTATCAGTTGTAGACAGAGTTAATTGTTTTTTCGAAAACACCATTTTGGGACCACTTCAAACACAGGATACTAAAGTTACAAAAATTTGTGTGAAATTTAGAAAATTTTGGACAATCTTTATTTGAAGTGTGTTCTTGTCAAAGCCAAACATCACACTTCTTATTGAAGTTGTTTTAGCAAGGTCAAATTTTGGATATTTTTTATTGAAGTTGTGGTCTTGACATGATCAAATTTCAGCCATATATTGACCTGCCAAATAGCTTTAGATTTCCTTGAAATTATGATCTAAGTAAGGCCAAATTTTAGATACCTTTTAGGTCAATTTATATAGATAATGTACTATATATCCTTAATTATGTTATAAAATAAAGTTAATATATTAACACTTGAATAGCAAAACTAGAGAAGAAGAGATAGAATAATCTGACAAGAACAAAGAAAAGAGAAACAAAAATAGTAGAAGAAGAGAGATATAGGAAATATGAAGTAGTAACTTATTCTTTTTGTGTGTATTTTTACATTATTATCAATGTCCTTTAACAAGCATTATGACTTGGAGTAGTTATAATGCTACAGTAATTGTCACGCTCCGAGCCTACATCCTGGACGTGGCCGGCATTCGAGAATCATTGATGATCCCCAAGTGAACCCTTGGTCTAGCTGACTACTTAGCAGAAGACTTACTCAAGCAGATAGGAAACTTTAAATGCATAAGTAAAATCAACTCAATTAAATGTCTGAAAATACTTAATAAGGTATAAGTAAGAGTTTTCAAGATCTCAAAATAGAAAGGAACACACTGAGAGACTCGTCAACTCTAGCTATCTATGAAGTCTCTATTACTCAAGATGGATGTCAGGACAAGACCCACGACACCTCAAGACAACTGACTAGAAAATAAATGTGAAGTCCCCCGGAATGCAAGGAGGTTCACCCAAGCTATCTGAACCCTGTATTTGCATCACAATAAGATGCAGGTCGAATAACATCAGTACATTGAATGTACGAGTATGTAATATAGCTGAATAAAAAATAACTAAATGAAAGGACCGCAATAGATATAGATATATACTCAACTGAATGTAAATCATTAAAACTTTACAAAAATACTTACTCATCTCGGAACTCAACATATTAAGTGATAAAATAAAAATACACTTTTAACTCTTGTTGGGAGATTCTCTAACTGACAACCATCACTATGAGCTATGTTATGATACAACGTATCTCCCACGCTACCAGAACTGTCATATACCGTGTCGGGATATAGAACCTCTTAACTAAGTGGATCCACCAAGCAATAAGGATTCATCTAAAAGGTATGATCATTTACCCATGTTGGCAAGACATGGTTTATGAGGATTTTGAGTTGTCTGAACTCATCTCCATATCGGTGCTTAATTCTACTCTCAATAATATATATGATCATGCTCAAATATATAAAACATACTCTTTCTCTAGTTTGAGATAATTACACAAAGTATTCTCTTAAAAGAGGTAACTACTCTGAAATATCCTGAACTCATAAACTCTTTTTAGAAATCAAAATTTCTCTTTCTCAATGTAAAATGGTACATTTGGAAATACTTAGTTACCTTATATTTTTTCTCAATCATGTATGAAACTCTTCTCAAAACTCATCTCTGCTTTTCGGAAAATAAGTTTAAGATCATTGTTGATTAAAAGGGTTCTCAACAATAACTCCATAAAAGCTCTTGAATTTTCCTCTTAGGGTGTGTTCACGCCCCGAGATGCGGACACGGGACCTAGGAACACAAGTGATCCCAAGCTAACCCTGCTGGCATGATCATGAGCATACTAAAGATAATAAACTGGCTAACCCTGCTGACATGATCATGAGCATACTAAAGATAATAAACTGATGCGGAAGCTAAATCATAAATAAATAAAAAGATAGGGAATACCCATATACTATAACTGAGATATATGAAAACTGATGAGTTTAATACAAAGAAGTTATTAACTCAAAACTAAGCTGAATCTAACTATGTCTGAAATAAGCCTCTAAACTGACTAGAAATGTTGGGACAT
>JAJOOO010033255.1:0-20095 GCA_029582685.1 Solanum piurae
AATTGTATGTTATAGCTATAGTTTGTATAATTGTTCTCCATAGCAAACTTTATGTTTGCTATGGCTATTAATCTGTATATTTCGGTATACATATACATAAAAACTCTGTATTTGGGTCTATTTGTATATTTCAATATACAAATGAGTCATGCAATTAATTTTTATACAACACATATGTATACCAAATGGGTCTATTTGTATATTTCGATATACAAATGGGTTCTGCATTTGTATATTTCGTTATACAAATGGGTCCTGCAATTAATTTTTATACAACACATATGTATACTGAATGAGTCTATTTGTATATTTCGGTGTACAAATGGGATGACAAAAAACATGAAATATTTATTGCAAATTACAAATAAAAAAAGCTATAAATATATCATTTAATTTAAATTAATAATTTGTTGTTCCATACAATTTTCCCTAAAAAGAAACTGCTTCTACTTTTAATTGAAGGCAATTTTACTAACTAACCAAACACTTTAATTTTCCAAAAAAAAGTATTTTCATTGTTATTTGCCTTCCAACCGCAAATGCTCTAAATATTGCTTTTATTTTTAATGTGTAATGTATCTTGTTCCTAAAAAAAAACCTTAAAATCTCAGAAATATGAAATTTGTGTGCCTGGGCTTCCTTCCGGACATGGTAGAACAAATTTCAGTCTCCTAAGGTAATCCTCTCTATCTATATTCAAATTTACTTTACTCGTTGAAGAAATTAGCTCCATTTTTCTTGAATTTTCCCATGAATCTAACGCAAAAATCAATTAAATCTACTTGTTCTAATGGAGAATTACTTATTAATTTCAAGAATCTTCATTCAAGACTGAATTTTTCATCATTGTCATCATCAAATTGTGTCCAAATTCTAACAGATTATGATGGGTATGCCAGACCCATATCAAACCCTCTTCTTAACTTTTTACCCAAAACCCAAAACCCCCAAAACACAGTGAGTCTGATATGTTCAGCTCTAAGAAACAGAAACAATGACCATTTGTCCCTCCTTCAGAAAACCATCCAAGATAATGGGCTTATTAGTTATTTCAGTGACAGTGAAATCTCAAGGGTCTTGTTGAGATGCCAGTCTGATTCATTTAGTGCTCTTAGTTTCTTTAACTGGGTCAAGAATGATTTGGGTGTGGAGCCTAACACTCAAAACTACTGTCTTGTAATTCATATACTTACTTGGACAAGGAACTTTTCACAAGCAATGAAAATTTTGTCTGAATTGGTTGATTTGAAGAGAAATGGAATGGAGAGTGTGGATGTGTTTGAAAGTTTTCTTTCGTCTAGTGGTTTCTGTAATTGGGACCCTGTTGTGTTTGATATGCTAATTAAGGCTTTTCTCAAGGTGAACATGGTGAAAGATGGATTTAGAGCGTTTAGAAAGACGGTGAAGCATGGAATGTACCCGAGTGTTATTACCATGAACTGTCTTTTAACTGGTCTTTCAAAGTTGAATTATAGCAAAAAATGTTGGGAAGTTTATGCTGAAATGGAAAGAATTGGAGTGCACCCGAATTTGTGTACCTTTAATATATTAACTCATGTCTTGTGCAAGGATGAAGATGTGAACAAGGTCAATGACTTCTTGGAGAAAATGGAAGAAGAAGGCTTTCAACCTGATATAGTTACATATAATACATTAGTTAGTAGCTATTGTAGGAAAGGAAGAATGAAAGATGCAGTTCACTTGTATCAAATTATGTACATTAGAGGCGTATCACCTGATTTGTTCACATATACTTCTTTGATAAATGGATTTTGTAAAAAGGGAAATGTGAAGGATGCTCATCAGTTGTTTTTAAGGATGTCTGACAGAGGGTTAAAACCAGATATTATTTTGTATAACACTCTCATTTCTGGTTATTGCAAAGAGGGGATGATGCAAGAGGCACGGTTTCTGTTGCATGATATGATTGGAGAAGGGATGTATCCTGATAAGTTCACTTGTTCAGTTCTTGTACAAGGATATCAAAAACAGGATAATTTGATTTCAGCTGTGAATTTAGTCACTGAGCTTCAAAGATTTAGATTTGTAGTATCTCATGATATATACAATCATCTTATTGCTGCTCTTTGTATTGAGAATCGACCATTTGCAGCCAAAGCTCTAATTGATCGAGTATCTGGCGACAGATATGAGCCTGGCAATATGGTCTACGGGGAGTTGATTGAATCTTTCTGCAGATGCAATTTCCCCGATGAGGCTTTATGCTTGAAAGCAGAGATGGTATCAAAAGATTTGAAGCCTGATATTGGTACATATAGAGCTATAATTAAATGTCTCTGCAAATTAGGCCGAATCATGGATGCTAACTCCTTGATGAGAGAAATGACTGATTGTGATGTGCCACCTGATATTGAAGTCTGTAGAGCTTTGATAAATGGGCACTGTGAGGAGAACAATTTCCGTGAGGCTCAATTGCTGTTAAGCTTCTTTGCTCAAGAATTTAAAATATTTGACACAGTTTGTTACAACACAATTGTCAGGCTTCTAAGTGGTGAAGGTGATATTGCAAAATTGATGAAATTTCAAGATAAAATGAGGAAAGTGGGTTTTGCGCCAAATCAGCTGACATGCAAGTACGTTATTGATGGATTACAGAAAGCTGTGGGAGTCCACAAAATCAACAGCTGAGTGCAGTAATGAGGTATACATTTTACATTGGGTCTTCTAATCTGGTGAATCATTCTTAAATCAATTATAATGCATGAAATCACCAATAAAAAAAATACTAATGCATGAAATCTTATCTTGTTATGTTGAGCCAAACTCTGGTTTTAAAAAATTTGGAATCCTGCAGGGTGACAACTGATTGCAGTAGCGTCTAGGAAGCATTTTGTTAAAGAAATAATTCCCCTTTTCTCTGAACAATACTGCTTCACATTAGATGCATTTATTTGGAGAAATCTTGTGAAAAATAATTATGTTCTAGTTGTATGTGGTTCTTTGCCTTTACTTTTGTTTGAAGATTGTACAAAAACTCCAATGTACAAAAACTACCTTCATTTTCCAAAGCAATTACCCCTACTTAATTACTTCTATAGTAGGGATAAATTCGGAGACCTCTCCCCACATTCGGCTTCTTCACGATAACCTCCCTTGTTGTTTACGATATTAAGCTTACCTCTCTTGTTTTGATTTTTTTGTAATAATTCTTTTAGTATACTTTATTATTAATGCAAAGATATGGTGGTCTGAGTTAATATTCCCTTCTAATATACTCTTTTGTTTAATTAATTTTTTTCTAAATATCCATTTGCCTTCTTCGTATCTGTTACTTCGAGAAAATATCAAAGTGCTATTCTAAAATCGCTGAATTTGATTTCACAAAATAGATCTCCATGATCTTCGTCTTCCTAAATCTATGTATTGCATTTACCTAAGCCAAAAAATTGCCTCAAAGGCATTCCTCTTTCCACCACATCAATTTTCCCAAATCTCTCACCTTTTCAAACCATTTCATTATGAATCTGCTCGTATAGTGTTTGTTCCTGTGGTCCTGCTGATTCCGGAGACAACATGAGCTGCATCAAAGGATGAAGAAGGAAGGACTTTGGTACTTAAATAGAAAAATCTAATTTCTTACCTAATGAGATTTTTTTTAATGAAATCAACGAATTATTAAATTTTAATGGTAGATGGATGAATAAATCAATTGAACATTATAGCATTTTAGAAAGGGCAAAGTATTCATATTATAATTATTCCTGGAATGTTAGCGGGTTAAATTGTGTTATAAAGAGAAGGTTGATTAAAAGCATGATACACACTTGGAAAGTTGATCTTTTGTTTTCAAGAGACTAAATTAGAAGGGGATATCAGGGACATTGTCAAAGAATTGTGGGCATATATGAGGGTAATATTTGCTCTATTGGAAGCTAGTGGGACTAGGGAAGATATCATTTTACTATGGGATAGCAAAGTATGGGAAGTGGAGATTAGCAGTTTAGGCTCATAGCCTATTACATGTAAGTTCACCGATAAGACCCAGGGATTTACCTGTCATTTATCTAGTGTATATGCTCCAAATGATAGGGAAGAGAGAGAAGAAGTATAGTGAGAAATTGGTGCTGCTAGACCCTTCGGGGTGGCCCAGTGGTTTGAGCTTGGGACTTCCATGTTGGAGGTCTCAAGTTCGAAACCCCTTGCCAGCAAAAGCAAGGGGTTTTCCTTTTGGGTCGAGCTCGTCGCACCATTCTTGCCTAGTGCGGGTTACCTCTCCTATGTGGTTTGCAAGCTATTGCATAGGAGCGGGGGTTTTACCCTGTGCGCACCCAAAGGGTAGCGGCTACGGATTTCCCTTGTCATAAAAAAAAAAGAAAAAAAAAAGAAATTGGTGCTGCTAGGGGATTATTCATTGGGCCTTGGATAGTGTGTGGGGATTTAAACATTATTAAGTTCCCCTCAGATAAGAAGAACTGCAAGAGAATCATCAAATCAATGATTGGATTTTCGGAGTTTGTTGAGGATATGTGATTGGTAACTTGCAACTATTTTCACTTGGAAGAAAGGGGACGACCATGATATTGCAGCTAGAATGGACATGTTTTTGATTTAAGATGATTGGATGAAGTCTTCAGAATTATTAAATCATCAACCCTTCATAAATTCACTTCAGATCATACACCTTTGATGCTTTAATGTGGGAATTAGGAACCAGTCAAATCCTATTTCGAATTTGGGAATTGGTTGCTGCAGACAGAAAACTTTAAAAGCAGAATTAAAAACTGGTGGGTCTCTTTTGTTTGTCTTGGTAAACCTAATTATATCTAGTATTCAAACTGAAAGCATTGAAGGAATACTTAAAGAATGGAGTAAATCAATTAAAGGCAATTCGGATATGAGGAGACTGAAGTCTGAACATTCTTGATCAACTAGCAGAAGTGGAGGAGATTCATGACCAAAGGATTCTAAGTGAAGATGAAACACACACAAAAGCTACTCTATCTGTGGTGTTTGAGGAGACTGCAAAGCATGAGAAGATTGCATAAAGGCAATGATTCAGAGCTTTTTGATTTAAACAAGGTGATAAAAATACAAATTTTCCCCCATAGAACTGCTAATGCTAACAGAAGATTCGACAACATTGATTAGTTGTCAAAAGAGGGGGGAAATAATGGAAAATCCTAAAGACATAAAGAAGACAGTCACATACTATCAAAATTTATCTGTAGAATGATCTGAGGATTGGAGACCACAATGTAATCTTAGGGTGTGTCCTATGATCAATCAAATGCTACTGAGCCTTTTTGAAACACAATAAATATGCAACAATGTCAAGGAATGTGCAGAGGTGAGAGGACAAAGCACCTGACCTTGACAACACTCTACAGCCTTCTTTATCCATTGCTGAGAGATGGTGAGCTCTGAAATTGTGGTTGTTGTATAGAAATTCATGGACATGGAGTTCTTGAAAAAAGTTTGAATGCCACCTTTGTAGCATTGATTCCTAAGAAGGTGGGAGCCAAGGAACTGAAGTTTGATAGGTGGTATCTACCAAATTATCTCAAAACTGTTGACTGAGAGACTCAAAAAAGTAGTGTGCAAACTTGTGGATGCTCAGCAAACGACTTTTATCAAAGACAGACGTATAATAGATATCATACCAATTATATGTATGTTTACCTTTATCAAAAAGAAAAGTCATATGCTCATCTAAACTGGGATTTTCTGCTTGGAATATTACTGAATATGAGCTTTGGGGAAAGATGGGTTAGTTGGATCAAATTTTGTATTAGCAAAATAAAGTTCTCAATTTTGATAAATGACTCACCTACTGGTTTCTTCAGTTCCTGAAGAGGGTTGAGACTGGGTGACTCTATGCCACCTTTCATATGTAAAAGACATGTTAAAATCTGCACAAGTAAACAACTAGATCAGGGGTTCCAGGGATGAACTCTAGGGCAGCCTAAATCTGGAAATTACACATTTACAATACGCAGATAATACTCGTGTTTTGTGATGCTAATAGAGAACAATTGGAAGTGCTGAGGCTGATCTTCATTCTATTTGAAGCCACATCTGGATTAGTGGATTACACATTAACTGGATTAAGAGTTACACATATTAAGTTAATGAGGTAAATGAGATTCAAAGATTGGTAGGAGTTATTGGACGAAAAATAGGAGAATTACCAACCATCTATCTGGGAATGCCATTGGATTAAAGAGCAAATAAAAAAGGATATGGAATGGTGTGCTGGAGAAACGTGAAAAAAAAACTAGCAAACTGGAAGAATCAATACCTATATCTGGGGGAAAGACTAATCCTTAGGAAAGTGTTCTTGATGGCATGCCTACATAAATGATGTCTTTTCTATCCTTGCAAGTGTAGTGAAGAGACTAGATGCACAGAGAAGGAATTTCCTTAAGGTAGCTGTGAAAATAGAAGAATCCATCTGGTCAGATGGGATATACTTACAAGGATGGAAGGGGGACTGGGATTAGGAACTTGAGACTACAAAACCGAAGCCTGAGATGAAGTGGTTGTGGTTGTAATGGCAAATGAGAAGATTTCATGTAGTTTGCTAAGAACTGCTCACTGTTTTGATCTCTATTGAGCCTTTTAAAATATACTTCCTAATCCTTTTGTATAACTTCCTATACCGTGTGCTGCTTGAGTTTTACCTTATTGTGGTTATTTCTTGAGGTCTGGAACAGTTTGATTGGGATTAAAATCCTTCTAGGTTTTGCTATGTTTATTTTACCCTCGAACACATTGCTTCGAGTCTATCTCAAGATAAATTTCAGATTTAAATTTTTAGTTTTCCTTGCGCACAAACTTTTGACTGTGGTGATTAGCTTAAAGTTAAAGAACATATAGTTCTACTTTAAAACAAGCTGCATCCCAATGTGGGAAAGTTTATCTTTTCAGCAATATTAGATGTTGGGAAATATAAAAGGTGAGTCTAATTTTGGCTCTGATGGTATACAAAAAAGGTGAAAGACTGACACAGACTCTGCTATACTTTAGGTTGTAAGTTCTCTTCTGGTTGTTATTCATTTACATGTTGTGACAACTCATACAAACAATAGTTACTAAAAGAACGAACTACCATATAAACAAAATTTCTGTATTCGAAATGAAATGTATAAACAGGCTTTCATATCGCAGTTTCTATTTCAAAGTCTGCATCATGACAGCATTACATATTCTGTAGAGTCGGTCCGGATGGTCATTCAGGGAACTCTCCAAATGTAATATCTTTTTCTTTGGGCAGTTAAGTCTTTGGTGGCGATAATTTTCTCTGTAAGATGACATTGCTGCTGTGGATCTCAAACGACTTTAGCTTCTTTACTGAAAGGTGCTTGGATTCACACATCTTGAGATTGAACACGGAGGTTCTTGATCTTGATGTTTCAGAAATAGAGGATCAATCACTTCAGGGTACAGGGTTATGAAATATGAAGCTATATTACTTGCAGAGGGATTGACATTGGTTTCTATTAGAGTTAAACTTAAGATCCTCAGTACAAGAACCGCAGATCAAGTTTGAATTATATGCTCACTAGTTCTTTGTGTATTGTTTTCAGCTGTATTAGGGTTCCTTCATGGCTGGCCTAAATTTGGTAAGAAAAGTTCCATTCTAAGTTCAACTCTACCTAATTTGCCACACTGCCTCATTGCCTTGTCTTTTCTGAATTAGAACAATTTTTTTGATAAACAAATGATGAAAGAAGGTTTAATCATTGGACTGTGTTATTGCTGTATTATGTTCAATCTAGTTTATACAAGAAGCCTAACATCTCTGTCAATATGGTTCATATAAACAAGGGAATTATTTCATAGAAGTCCTCTAATGTAATTTCAAGTTAACTAGCTAAAAGCACTCCTAGTGCCTGAGTATCTGGTCCACACTTGTGGATTCAATGAGAGAATAATCTAAATTGTCTTTATTAGCCAGTGTTGTTGTTTGGAACAAATAATGTATAAACTGTGATAATTAGTATTTCTGACATGTTGTCAGCATATGCACGAATTTCAGGAATTATAAGTGGATGGCCTAAAAATGGTGTCAATGCTCAAAAGTCAGATCCTGCTTCCGTAGTATTGGAGGTCACCTGTATTTGCCAGTTAATTGTGAAGATTTCTGTTAATATCAAAAGCAACGACCTTTGCTGCTATGTGTTGGTTTTAATACAAGGGAGGAAAAAATGAAAAACTTCTTCAGATTTAAAGTTGGTTTTTGACATGCAGATGCACATATGGGGAGGTAGAATTCCTTCAAGACTTTCTTTTGTCAGGGATATCATTCAGCCTCTCTACCTTCACAAGGTAGGGTAAGGCTGCATAGACCCCACCTGTTGGATTACATTGGATATGTTGTTGTTTTAGGGATCTCATCTCATAACAAGACCTTGTACTCCGCTGTTCAAGAGTTTATATATTGTTGAAGCTAATGTATCTGTGTGCTTATATAAGATGCTTCTGTCATCCTTTCATATCTCTTTTTTTCACCTATCACAAATTTGCTTTCTCTTTGTCTATACTTCTTATTTTCTGTATTTACATTCTTTTATGGAATACTATGGAAGCAAGCAACCGCAGGTGTCATGAGAATATTACTACCACTAATCAGAAGGATAAAGAAAATTGCATAATGCTGAACTTTTGGAGGTAGATTTCCTAGGATCTATGTAATTATGGAAATAGCTTGTAACTTTTGGAGGTAGCCAGCATACCCATAATGCTGAAGAATACAACTTTACTTTTATCAAAAAAATTAATAAAAAATCTATGAATGCAATACTAATTAGTTGGGACCTGGCCTAGTTGTCTTTGTTAAACTTAGATTAGGCCTGGACATGGATAATTGTAAGACTTATCCACAAGCTTTATGAAACCCCAAATTTGTGTTAAAAGACAAAACATTAGAGTCCTGTAACTCTTGTTACTTGCTGATATAAGGTTGAAACTGGTTCCTGATAAAGGTATATAGAGGATTCGTAGCCTACTCTATCTAGGTTGTGGTTGAAGCATAGTAGCTTGATTGATTTGTCTTCTTTCTCTTTTCAATCCAAGATATAATTTGATCCGTCTTCTGGTCTATTTTCTTCATGCTTTTACCTGGTCTTCCTCATTTTCAGAAACTCATGTACCTCAAGAATTTACTCCAATTATGACTAACTGCAGGATATTTGAGATTTGGGCCTTTATCACTGCTATTGCACTTCTTGTCTAAGGTTGATACTTTATATACTGACCCATAAATGATATTAAAGGCAATATTCTATTTCTATAGGCTTCCATAGCTGCATCCGTGCTCTACAAACCACATTAGGGGTGTGTCATCAGGTTGTCATCTGTTTTTGTCAGCCATTCATGCTGATAGTCTTACCTGTTGATGGAAAATCTGCCAAAGCCCTTGGTCAACTGAGTTCTTAAATTGGGCTAGGAGGTTCAGAACTATGAAATTTCCGGTACAAGTGGAATAATCGGATGACCCCTTAGCTCTCACTTGGGTGAATGTAATCGTTTACTTTAATGACACAAGTGATTTCTCAAGATACTTAAGTAGTAAGTTCTATTAGTTACCAGTTGTCAAAGCCCATCTTACTTAAGACTTTTTTTTGAAACTGGTAACAGGATCCATCTTACATAAACTTTTCATTTGCCTTGATATATTATGTGTCAAGCAGGTGTAACGTGTGTATTGGTACTTCATAAAGATCCTTCAAAATATACTAAAAGTTGAACTTATGCAACCAAATACTTACCTGGTACATACTTGTATGCAAGTTCACAGCAACATAGGTTGAAGCCTAAGTTTTTTAATGTTTAGTTCTCTAGTTTGTGGAACAGGGACAACAACAAATGCTCTTCACAAAATGTATATCCTAAGTTGTGGACTTCTGTATCAAGCAGTATAACAAACCTTAAAAGGTAGTCTCTTACAACTTACAAGCATAGTGACAATTTTTTTTAATTATCTAAGCACAAGAAATTTTACTAGCAAATTTTTAGAAAAAAAGGTAACAGACTTTTATATTCATCATTATGGGGTCTAACCTTCTGTTAACACTCATTTATGGGAGTGATAATAGTAGCTGCATCCTTGGGACATGGTTAAGTTCGAGACTCGTTCATCAGATCAAGCTAGATCTCCTTATGTTTTAACACTTGAGCTGAAATCTATAAAATTCAAACAATTGACTTCCTGAACATGATTGTGGTCTTTGGCAGACTATTCTTTAAAGTTCTGAGAATCTAAAAGTGTCTCAATTTTCAATCAAATCATACAGGCGTATTGCCTTTGATAAGTGTTTGGTCTGACAGCAGCAGAAGTTAGGCAGTAAAAGTTTGAGGATAAGATATGTCATTGGGTTTATCCATTCCAACAGAAAGAAGTTAGAATTGAACAGAAAATCAGTGTTGATGGAATCAGTTATAATAGTTGCATTTCTATGAAATTACCTTTGCTTGTCACATTTCTATGGTGTTGTTATTCAAAAGTATTCAGCATTTGGCTGTTCATTTTTGGGTTTTTAAGACAGGTATCAGGCTTGTGTTTCTTCTGAATGCGCATAGGAGT
Organism: Solanum piurae; assembly: GCA_029582685.1. NCBI lineage: Eukaryota > Viridiplantae > Streptophyta > Magnoliopsida > Solanales > Solanaceae > Solanum > Solanum piurae. The sequence continues at coordinate 10,547 of JAJOOO010033255.1, forward strand.
TAGTAGTTAGTACTACAACATCTGTCAATGTTAGAGTGCTTAATAGTTCTGGACTCGTTCAATATTTAGTTTTATGATAATTAGAGTCTTTTGATATGGTTTAAATGGAGAAATATGAAAAAAAAATTGTCCCTCTATTTAGTAGGGTAGGTTTATTGAAGTTTCACTATCTTTCCTTTAGGGACCTGAAGTTCAAGACATTCCTGCTCTATGGTGTGGGGCTAGAAATGGGAGCTTGGAATTACATGATGCCAACCACCTCAGGTACTCACTAGTCACCATCACCTAAAGGCTGAAGGAAACCCTCATTGGGATTACCTCTCTAAGTAACTAAAAGAGCAGCTTCCAGAAAAGAAATTAATCATATTCTTGAGAGTACAACTTTAGCCCAAGTAGGGGCATCTTTCTTGCACATTTGCATCATTTTCTTTTTGCGCGTGACTTAGCCCTTTTATTAACTGCACGATGAACATCAATGGTTAAAGATACATTAAATAGAAAATGAGTATGGTTTGAGTTAGACGTAGCAACTGGATAGAGAGATGTATAAATTGTTTTATAATGCTTAAAATTGGAATTATATTTGTGCACATAAAGTAGTTGCTAGACCAATTATGTTGTATGGGGCCGAGTGTTGGTTGGTCAAGAACTCGCACGTCCAGAAGATGAAAGTAACGGAAATGAGCATGTTGAGATGGATGTGTGGACATACTAGGAGAGATATGATTAGGAACGAAGATATTTGGGACAAGGTGAAAGTGACTTCTGTGGTGGACAAGATGAGGGAGGCTAGATTGAGATAGTTTGGGCATGTGAAGGAGATGTCCTAGTGAGAAGGTGAGATGTTGGCTATGGTGGGTCTTAGGAGAGGTAGAGGTAGGCCGAATAAGTATTTAAGAGAGGTGATTAGACAAAGACATGACCCTGAGGACATGACCCAAGATAGGAGGATGTGGAGGTCAAAAATTTGAGTAAAAGCTTAATAGGTAGTCGAGCATTGTCGAGTTTTCTTTATTAGTACTCTCCTATTACCTTTTTCTTCGATTTTAATTTTTACCTATTGTTTCTTCTACTTCGTTTATCATACTATTTGTTGTTGATGCTACTTTTCTCCATTATTTTTTATGTAGTTTGTTCACTACTATATATTCTTTTCTTTGCTTTACTTGAACCGAGGGTCTTTCAAAAACCACCTCTCTACCTTCACAAGGTAAGGGTAAGGCTGCATACACATCACCCTCCCCAGATTCCATGGAGATTTCAGTGCGTATGTTGTTGTTGTAAACTGACATGATGTTTACTCCGTGCATTATAGGAGGTTAGAGGACAAACCAAAGACAAGAAAAAATGCATTTAAGTGCTTGTTTAAGTTGTACATCAGTTTGTATGGTATCCTAAGAATTGGAGGAAATTGAGGGCCCAAAAGGTTCTTGCTTGAATAAAGGGCCCTTAGTGCACTAAATTGAGATATAAGATTGGGACAAGTGCCAACTAGAGTGACAAACAAATCTGTTTTGTATATATTTTGTTTGTGACTTTTAAATTCAAATTGATTTGTTTATTCTTTTTTGTTGAAGAGATGAGGAAGGGGGTTTGAACCAGCAGGCATAAACACAGTCTTTCAACCGTTACAGGGAAGAATGGGGACAAGACATCCGAATGGGACATGGAAATCTATACAGCAATCAAGGTAGTAGGTCCCTCTACTCCCTCACCCCTTCTTATTATTGGGTATCACAATCCCCTAAAGCTCCCGAAATTTCAGCTCCAAAAATAAAATATGTTTGCCTGCGTGGATTCATGTACATACATTTTGGATTTGCTAAAGCTATGTGGTGATTGGTTATTGATTCAAAAAAATGAATAAATTGGGAGTAATGTATAGCTCATACATTTCGTGGTGATCTTAAATGAGTTTGCAGATTGTGAAATGAATGAAGTTAGGAGGACCCCGCATATTTACTGTCTTTGTTTTTAAAATTTGTCCTGCATTCTCATTTATGTTTGTGTGCAGGTTGCAGTATATGCCATCTAATGCATCTCTCCATTTGCCCTTTAATAATATAACGTTTCATTTCCCTATTGGACTACTAAGTTTTACTTCCACTTGGACATAATTTTTTTTTTTTAAAAGAGTAGAAGGGTAGTAGTAACCACTTCTTTTCTTGTCGGCCGCCAACTTTTGAAATAAAATTGAAATATTTTTTGAAAAAAGTATGAAAACTCAAATTTTGGAATTGTCAAATTTGGTGATATGCTTAATGTGTAAAGTTAGGATTACTGACATTTAATTTTGACTCCATCCCACATCTAGTGTCTCGACTTTGAGTTTTAGATGTCAAATTAATCTATTTTAAGTGTTACAATCAATTAACTGAATTTCAAACTAATTGAGGTTGTTTATATGAATCCTCTATATCCATTGTGTTCTATTTGCATCCATTTTGATCTAAAAATGATTTATTAATGTATTTTTAGATAAGTTAGTTGTTTCTTAATATTACAATTATTCTTAGAGTGAGATACAATCTCAACATGACTGAAAAGAATCCAAACGATAATTCCAATTAGTTGGTGTCGCCCATGTGGATCCCTTTCTTCTAATGTTATACTTTTAGGTTGATTTGTGTTGATTTTGAAGGATTGTAACACTTTTGAGACATTTTTTCTATGTGATTTTAGATTTACTTTTTTTTTGTCACTTATCATCATATCGTTACAATCCTCATATCGTACTTATGGACCGATATATTTTGAGGTTGGTGTAGAAATGACAGATCATAACAGGCATTACCTTTGTCTAATGCGGTCATTATATTTCTTCGATATTGTATTTTCATATATCCATCTCAATATCTGGATTTTACGACTCTTATCTTGTAGATGTGTTGGGCCGTAGAGGTTCAATATTGAATTCTGTATAACATTATTGGTTTTACAACCGGTCTACTAAACATTTCTTTCAAGTTTGATTGATATATTCATCTTATTGTATAACAGTACTCCACCAGTTTTACCGTCTTATTTTTGGTGTGTGTTAATTAAGTATTCATCTATCATGCCATTCACACATATGAATTGGGTGCATTTAGGCACCGGAATCCCTTATAGTCCCATGTTATATTTGTTCTTCTTATGAGGATTAAACTTTCAACGTGCATTTCTTGTTTTATTTCAGTTTAACCTAAAATCTTACTCTCCAGGGCGCTTCCTCATAATTCTCATCTTTGGTTTGTTGCTTTGGTAAGTCGCTAACTATCTTAATATTGTATGCAATTAACATGCATGATGTACCTCATCCAATAGTATATACTTGTAGTTCGCCCCTCCAACTAGGGTAAAGCATGGACATCCCAGATGCAAACCTGTGGTGGTTGGAAATCTTCATTATATCTTTGTGTCCACTTTGTCGTACATATTAAATCAATGTATTTGGACAGATGGAATACGCCTCCTAATAGGGGGGACATATATTCTCTAGTGAAATACATAGAACCGAAGGAGCAAAGAAAGATTAGCACCAGAAGATCTAGGTTAGCTATGAAAACTGAAAAGATAACTGGAAAATCGCCAAGGGTAACACAATTTGTCACTAACAATAAACATAAATATGTTAGGTTATACGTCAAATAAGGTTATAATATTAGATGATTTATCATTTTTGTCGTCTGCTAAAGCAACTTGAGTAGTTTGCTGAAAAAAAGGGTATCAATGCTGTATGACAACGATATATATATATGTATGTAATGGCTCTATAATGAATTCCAGTTAAATATTTTTTTGGTTATTTGTTATTTCAGTGTTTGTTGTGGCAACTGGCAAGTACCTTCTTGCTTCTTCATTCTTGTTGTTGCTCTAATGAGGGGTGCATGCATGCAGACAAGTATACTGCGTGCACAGTGAAAGAGAGAGCTGGAAAGGGTTGGTGAGGATAGTAAATGTGAAAGGTGATTTCTGATACTAGAAAATACTATAGCTATAAAAAAAAAAAGTCATTATTTTGTTTGGACGGGCAGTAACACGTTAATTGAGAGGCCTAGTAATATTGTCCGCTCTCTTTGAAACGCGTTGTTAGGGTGAAAAGCATGTTTACTTATATACCGAGCATCTCTTTTGTGTTTTGGCAATGTGGAACTCTTGTACTAAGCTAGGGTGTCATCAGTGGCAGAACGACATATACTCGACACTCCTTCATCGAAAAATTATAGCTAGGTAAAAATAATTTTTTATCTATATATATATATATTATATATAGACCCTCCTTGGCTTCCACATGATTTTACTTCTTTATATTTTGACACTCCTTAGTCGTAACTCTGATGACTTCGCCACTGGGTGTCGCATACAATCAGTACTGAGGTTTTTCCGATTTGCCTAAACTTAGTTGAGCTCGAACCAACGATCGACAAGACTGACATATGAATGACTGATATCATTTGCAATGTCCATATGACTAGTGATATTGTTTGCACTAGACTTACACCACACGGCTTTAAAATGTGTCACTAGGGTGTAAGGCTATAAACCCATCATCTCTTCTGTATTTTTCCGACATAGGACTCTTATCCTAAACTAGGTTAGACTATAGTATTAATGGGTAAAAGTTCTTCTACACTACACAGTACATCAGTCTAACAGTCAAATCTTTTCTACCGTTGAACTTACTAGTCCATCTCTTTATTGTTTGTTACTACATGTAGTAGTTATCTCTTTGGTGATTTGATTTTACTGGCAGTGAAGAAGTAAAGTGTCGTTCTCTTGTTCCGCATTTTGTCATAGAACGCACTCCCATGCGTTCACTCATCAGTGCATTTACTCCTCCTCCGCCTTTCAGGCTACCCAGCATTCGAAGTCCACATTGGAGCTCCGAATATATTTGAATTGTGCACTATAGGTCCCAAGATTTTCTCCATATTCAGGTTATCAAATTGAGACTTACTTTTGATTAAGAATGGAGAAATGTGTTCAAGTTTCATCTTTGAGTTTCATCGAGTCTACACTCTGACAAGCCTTGAAGCATGGGCATTTGTAGATATTGAAATTTTGCGGACTCTACAAGACGTGTTCAATTCGAAATGGGACTCTAGAGGATATGTTCAGTTTCAATTAGAATTCTTGGAGGCTACTCAATCCTAAACCCTAGTTTATGTCTATATAAAGGGTACTAAATTCCCTTAAAAGACATCTCAAAATATCCCATAAACTCGGGTATTTTTAAAGATCAGGATCTTGAATATTCCACAAAAGTCATGAAATACTCATATTGAGGTCAAATCTAAATCATCCTAGTTCGAGAAATACGCCACTAACGGTTCTCAAATCATGGATAAATCTTAGGAGAGTAGAATCAAGGGAGGAACATAATTGTACCTGCATATTTATCAATAAATTTATGTTTCTTCTTATTTTATTATGATTGCCTATTTTCTGTCACTTTAAAATTTGTTGCAAACAGTCACATACAATAAGGTTTTTCCGATTTGCCTAAGTTGAGCTTTGATCGACCATCGACAAGACTGACATATGATGACTGTGACTCTGATATCATCTGTAACGTCCATTTGACTAGTGATGATGCATGACTTAAAAATGTCCATCATCTCCGTCCATTTGACTAGTGATGATGCATGACTTAAAAATGTCCATCATCTCTTCTGTATTTTCCCGATATAGGACTCTTATCCTAAACTAGGATGTCACATTACCTCCTACAACAGGTTAGACTCTAGTATTAATGGGTAAAAGTTGTTCTACACAACACAGTACATCAGTGTATTTGTTACATTCCTTGTCTAACAGTCAAATCTTTTCTACCGTTGAACTTACTAGTCCCATCTCTTTATTGTTTGTTACTACATGTAGTAGTTATCTTTTACTGGCAGTGAAGTAAAGTATCGTTCTCTTGTTCCGTCCGCATTTTGTCATAAAACGCACTCCCATGCGTTCACCCATCAGTGCATTTACTCCTCCTCAGCCTTTCAGGCTACCCAGTATTCGAATTTTGTAAGCTCCGACTAAATTCGGATTGTGCATTGGAGAATCCATATTTAGGGTTTGAAATTGAGACATACTTCTGATTAAGGATGGAACAATCTCATCACTTGCACGACCACCCATGTTGGTGTCGTTGTCTATGGTGAAACATAAACGTTTCAAGTTGGTATTAAATTTTTAAAAAAAGAAAAAGGTATGATAAAAGGGCACGGAAATGCCGTGTGTGGGCATTGAAAGCAAAATTTAAGCAATGTCTGAAGAGACAAGTTGCAGATCTTTCCTTGTTGGGGCCCTAACACACTATTCCTTCCATCTCCAACATTAAATTTACTTCCTACCTTATTTACACTACAAAATTTTGTCGCTTTGCATTTAACTGCATATCTCACAAACTACTACTCACTTTCTGCTTTTCTTCCTTCTCTATCTCATAACTCCTCTATACCTATCCTCGATCAATAGGGGCGGACCTAGAGTGTCTTACTTTTACACAAATCGTAATTTATCTTATTAATGAATATTACCTTTTATATAATACTTATAAGCTTCGCATTCTGGCTTTGCCTTCATCCCTCCCTCACATACTTTTTCGCGGGGGTGTAAGTAGATATTTTCGCATTATAATACTCAAGTTATGTCATGCGCTGTTAAAAGAACTTGTGCCCCGTTTCTAGAATGAGTGCATCCTTTAAAAAAAAAAAAAACGTATTAACTAACAATTGATCCCTAGTCCTTCAGGTGAATGACCAAATATTCATGCACCATTTAGCATTCTTATAGCATGAGCGCCAGTATATAATATTATGCACCATTTAGCATTCTTATAGCATGAGCGCCAGTATATAATATTATAGCAATTTGAGAAAATTCATATATAAAATACCTAGTTTTATGGTGGGATCAGGGGTTCATGTGCCCGATATTTCATCTTTTAACTTGTTAGGTATAAGTTCAATTATTAAGGGCAAAAATTAAAGATCAGTCTATTTGAAGGAAAAAAATCAAAAACCAAATTCTTTATTTTGAACTCATAAGCTTCATATCCTGGCTCTATCCTCCTTGATGCCCCCTCACATATTAACATTTCCCCTTGTAATTTTTTTTTAAAACTACTATTACAAGACTTATTTGCATTTGCAGGTACAAAATAACAACTATTCATACTAACAAATTTGATATGATAGCTCAAAAAATATACTAGGTAACTTGTTGTGACATTTAAATTCTCCAGGAACATGTTTTGTATTTTGTTGCAGGGGAATAATCCCGGAATTTACGTTTGAGATTCTTCTACAAAATTAAAAATAATACTATACAACGTAATAAAATCACTGAAGTTAATTTAATTAGAGAAAACAAATTTAAAAAGAGAGGACATTATTCAGTACTATGATAGTTTTTAAGTTTAAATTTCAAAATGTTTTCAACTTTGAATTTTTGAATCTTGGGAATGATTTACAGATGACATTTTGACAAGTGCTTATCGACATTCTGAGCTAGGGATGACAAGTAGCCGGTGCAGTTGCAAGGACAAACTCGCATAAATTCGTGAATACTTCAACTCATCGTGCTCAGCTTTGCATACCAAAAATTTTCTTTACCGCTATACAATTAAAGATCAATCTATTTGAAGTGAAAACTGAAAACTGCACAATTAAATGAACGGAAAAAGGGTCAAAAATACCCTTAAACTATTCGAAATAGCTCATATTTACCCTTAAGCTATATTTCGGCTCAAAATTACCCTTCCCGTCAAACTATTGGGTCAAAAGTGCCCTTCTTATTAACGGAAGTTGTTAAATGCCATGTGGATGCCACATTGCATGCCAATAGGGTTCCACTGCCACATAGACTAAAAGGAAAAAGGTAAAAAATACCCTTAAACTATCTGAAATAACTCATATTTACCCTTAAACTATATTTCGGCTCAAAACTACCCTTTCCGTCAAATTATTGGGTAAAAAGTGCCCTTCTTATTAACGAAAGTTGTTAAATGTCACATGGATGCCACATTGCACGCCAATAGGGTTCCACTGCCATATAGACTAAATCTCTAAATTTTAATTACTCTTTTTTTCCTCATTTCATTATTTTCCAGAAACAATTTCACCCATTCTTCCTCATATCGCGGCTAGGGTTTCACAGTTTTCTTCATCACTGGGTTTCAAAGTGGATATTTGTGGTTGTAGGTTAGTAAATATTTTTTCTTATTTTATTGTGTTTACAACCACGAATATCCACTTTGAAACTCAGCCCCGAAGAAAGCTATGAAACCCTAGCCGCGAAATGAGGGGAAAGTTATGAAATCCTAACTATCATGCTTTGAAATCGTAAACATAATAAAATAATTAGGATTTAGGGATTTAGTCTATGTGGCAATGGAACCCTATTGGCATGCAATGTGGCATCCACATGGCATTTAACAACTTCCGTTAATAATAAGGGTACTTTTGACCCAATAGTTTGACGAAAAGGGTAGTTTTGAGCCGAAATATAGTTTAAGGGTAAATATGAGCTATTTCAGATAGTTTAAGGGTATTTTTTACCCTTTTCCGTTTAGTCTATGTGGCAGTGGAACTCTATTGGCGTGCAATGTGGCATTCATGTGCCATCCACATGACATTTAACAACTTCCGTTAATAAGAAGGGCACTTTTGACCCAATAGTTTGATGGGAAGGGTAGTTTTGAACCGAAATATAGTTTAAGGGTAAATATGATCTATTTCGGATAGTTTAAGGGTATTTTTTACCCTTTTCCGTTAAATGAATTACTTTAGCACAAATTTGTATTTGTCTTAAAATATTTTTTTTTAATAATTTGCATACCAAGTCTTATTGGCCTTTGAAAGTACAAAATAACAACTATTCATACTAACAAATTTGATATGATAGCTCAAGAAACAGACTAGGTAACCTGTTGTGACATCTAAGTTTAAATTTCGAACTGTTCTCAAGTTTGAATTTTTGAATCTTGGAAATGATTTATATTTTATAGATAACATTTTGACAAGTGCCTATCGACATTTTGAGCTAGAGATGACAAGTGGCCCGTATAGGACAAACTTGCATGACCGGGTTGGTTTGGGTTTTTCAAATATCAAACCAAACCATTTGTGTAAAAAAATTAAATTTATAAACCAAACCAAACTAATAAAATTCAGATTTTTTTGGGTTTTTTCAACCTCCGATTGGTTCGGGTTTTTCAAATACCAAACCAAACCATTGTGTCGAATTTTTAAATTTATAAATCAAACCAAACTAATAAACCTCGTATTTTTTCAGATTTTTGGATTTTTTCGGTAAAGTTTGCATACAAGCATATAATTAACTTGTGCTCCAAATATTTCTTTAGTCCAACCAAAATACAATTATCTAAGGTAATTTTTTTTAAAATAACACAAAATATGAGATGAGTACTGATGAACAAAAATATTCAATAAAAATAATAATGAAATCATCATATAAAATAAATATTGCAAAGTCATAATGAAAATGATCATAATTTAAAAGTACTAAATCATGCTAAAATTATAAGTTTAATAAGTATTAGTTACA
>JAJOOO010033256.1:0-14675 GCA_029582685.1 Solanum piurae
TATTTTTCACTTGTTTTTCATTTATTCGCTCATCAGGAATTTATTTTGTCGCAGGAGCTCAATAACCCGTGAGAAGTTTGAAGAATTATGTGCCGATTTGTGGGAAAAAGCTCTTGTACCATTAAAGGAAGTTCTTACTCATTCTGGTTTGAAAATAGAAGATATTTATGCAGTGGAGTTGATTGGAGGTGCCACTAGGGTGCCAAAATTGCAGGTCTGAGTCCCTGCTCTTTTCTTAACAAAGTTAAGGTCTACTAACCACAGTAAAAATATACATATTTTCAGTTGTCGTATACTTGTAAACACAAGGTAAGTGTTTAATTGCTAATGACTTACTATAATAAGGATAAAATAAATGTTTTCTTGTTGGCTGGTGGAATTTCTTGCCGCCGAATCTGTAGCATTATCTTTATATGCAGTCGAGTCAATGTTGATTTAGACATCATTGCTTGTATCATGATCGATTTAGGAGTTGTGAGAACACTGATTGTTTTCTTGAAAATAAAATTTACATTCCTCGATTGCAGGCTAAGCTGCAGGAATTTCTTGGAAGGAAAGAACTGGACAGACACTTGGACTCCGATGAAGCAATTGCACTTGGGGCCTCATTGCATGCTGCTAATATAAGTGATGGAATCAAATTGAATCGTAAATTGGGAATGATTGATGGTTCTCCATATGGATATGTGATTGAAGTAGATGGTCCAGATCTTCCTAAAGATGAAAGCACCAAACAGTTGACCATACCACGTATGAAGAAACTACCTAGCAAGGTATATCAGAAATTTGTTTTGACTGTATATTGTTGGTGAACAATAGGTTATTAAGGAACATACTTAACACATGACAGTTTTATGTCCCATCGTGTGATCGATCTGCAGATGTTCAGATCTATTGTTCACAAAAAGGATTTTGAAGTTTCACTAGTGTATGAAAGCGATGACTTCTTGCCACCTGGAACTACTTCACGTACATTTGCTCAGTATGCAGTGTCAGGTCTTACTGATGCCAGCGAGAAGTAAGAATCACTGATATCTGGATCAAATGGTATTTGGTGATCTATTATTCTGAGCTTTGTGCTTTTCCTTTTTTTAGGTATGCATCACGGAATCTTTCTGCCCCTGTCAAGGCTAATTTACATTTCTCACTTAGTAGAAGTGGAATATTTTCGTTAGATCGAGCAGATGCTGTTATTGAAATAACTGAATGGGTCGAAGTTCCACTAAAGAATCTGACAGTGGACAACTCGACCTCTGCTTCTGTGAACACATCAACTGAAAGTGGCCCCACTAGTACAGAGGAAAGCGATGAAAAGTTGAATACGGACGCTGTTAATAGTAACACCTCTGATCCTGGTACAAATGATTCTAGCACCATAAGTCCCGTTACAGAGAAGAAGCTGAAGAAACGAACTTTCCGAGTTCCACTTAAGGTCTTCTAAACTTAACCATCTGCAGGGGAATCTATTTTGCATCCCCTTCTTTATCGATTGCCATTAGGTGCCAGGGAAAAATGTTATTTTAGAAATATCGTAGTGTTGTGATGTTTTTAACCAGTCTTATCCTTGGGATGTCTTTCATGTAGATTGATGAGAAGACTACTGGGCCAGGAGCACCTCTTTTGAAAGAATCTTTTAGTGAAGCTAAAAGCAAATTGGAAGCACTGGACAAAAAAGATGAAGAAAGAAGAAGAACGGCTGAATTGAAGAATAGCTTGGAAGGATACATATATGATACAAGAGACAAGGTTCGAGGGCTTATATCTCTAACTCTTGCCCATGCTTGTGATTATGTAGACACCTGATCCGTTCAGCTCTGGAAACGCGAATGCCTTATGTGTATTCTTGATTTTCCTATTTTTCGTTCCAATTGCATACACTTGTTCGATTTGTTAATATGTGTTTTCCTCTAGCTTAGAGTAACTGCTTTGAAGCTAGACAAATCTTTCCTGCAACAGTTTTTAAGCACATACCCATGCTTCAAGATTCTCCTGAAATATCCTTTTGTTAAACTGATGCTTTTGAGCCCTCAGATGAAACATATACACAGATGCAGAACTTACTCTGTTGCACTGGTGATATTGTTTCCTAGATGTTGTAACCTTGTGGATTGCTCTTAGCTTCTTGGCCTCTTTTTCTTCTTGTAATGCACTTTATATCATTTAGTTTCCAGTGGCATCACTGTTTTGCACCAGCATTTTTATTCGCTGATTGATCACATGGAACTAATTAATAGATCACTTGATCTTCTTTTTTTTAATGTTGAATGTGCTCATGTACCAGCTTGAATCTGGAGATTTTGTGAAAATATCAACCAGTCAAGAGCGCCAGTCCTTTATTGAGAAACTTGATGAGGTTTGCCTATTTCCTTTTTTCCATGTTTTGTCATATGTGTTTATCGTAAATATACTAAATGGAGTTTTTCAGGTACAAGAATGGTTGTACACAGATGGTGAAGATGCTTCTGCCACCCAGTTTCAAGAGCATTTAGATAAATTAAAAGCTATTGGGGATCCCATATTTTTCAGGTCTGCTCCTAGTATCAACTGCACTCAAAGGTTAAAGTGTAGTTACTTTTTGTACAAGGTTAGGTAGTTATGTTGAATGTAATTTTTTTGTGCAGATATAAAGAACTTACTGCACGCCCTGCTGCATCTGATCATGCTCGCAAATACCTTAATGAAGTGCAACAGGTAGGAAGTTTAATTTCTTGTTCCAGTAACACTCTTCTGCTCTGTTTGGTCAAATTCTTTGCATCATGAAGTGCAGAATGTAAGTTTGAAAGAGCGTCTTATTTGTGTTATGGTGGTATCTATAGATAGGTGGACAGTAAATAGGACTCCCTCCGTGTCAATTTGTTTGTCTTGCTTTAGATCTGTTTCAAAAAGAATGCCTTTCTTTATTTAGTCACTCTTTACACCCAATATCATACATGGCATATTTAAGACCACAAAATCAAAGGGCATTTTGGTACATTACACATATATTTAGTTTAAGACCACAAGATTCAAAGGTCTTTTTCCCCCTCAAACTCCGTGCCAAGTCAAACTAAGACAAGCAAACTGAAACAGAGGGAGTATCTGTTTGTTTGTTTTCTGAAGGAAATGGCGAAATTAGTATGTTTAAGAAAAATTACTAGTTTGCACCAGCACATCAAACTGTAAGTCGGCACTGAAGTTTTTCAAGCATGGATGTGGGAAAATAAGCTGCATGCTTTGAGGCAATGTTTGAGGTGCTAATTGCCATGGGTATTTTCTAGATCTGAAGTGCAGAAGACGTATGGATGAAATTGATATTAACCTGCATCCGTGTTTCAATGATTTCACATTTGGTACCATAACTGTCATTTTGGCATTAGTAGAAGATTCAGTTACATTGTTGATGTTGAACTTATTAACCGGCTTCCTTTGCAATAATCCTTCTGGTGATTTTCAAAGCTGTTAGCCAGCTAGGAAAGTTTTGTATCCTTTATTGCCTTTGATCCTTGCAGTTGACCTTTTATTTCTTTCTTGGATACCTTCAGATTGTGCGTGGATGGGAAACCAACAAATCGTGGCTTCCTAAGGGAAAAATAGATGAGGTACTCTTTTCAGCTGTTGTGCATATTTCTATTTTGATACAATAGAAGCTAAGACATCTCTTCTCTATGTTTGTACTGGGAAGTTTAAAAGGGGTCATGTTTGCAGGTTCTAAATGAAGCTGAGAAAGTGAAGAATTGGTTAAATCAGAAGAAGGCTGAACAGAAAGAGTAAGTTCTTTTTCCTTCTCATTTCTCTTACCTTTTTCCTATTTTCATATGGTCATTTGTGTGTTCACTCTCCATGTTATTATTGCCTTTCCCCTTTTTCTTTTCGTACTTACTCTGTTTGTTTCCGCTACCGCTTTGAATTTAACCAGTGAACATAGCAAGCTGTTTTCCTTTTGGAACATCTTGTTCATTAAACTATTGAGCCATTGAGCTCCCGAAAGTGATACTGACTGATATACCATCTGTAAAGAATAAATCTAGTAAATTTCTGTGTGTTTTGAAGCATATACACTTTGACTTGAACATTTGCAATTTGTATATACATGTGTTTGTGTATTCTTATTTGGTTCTGTATTTCGCTCAACCGAATTAGGAGGGAGAAAGGTGGAACTTTGTAGTTTTTTCATTTAAACATTTGCCCTATTCAATCGGGACCTTAGAATGAAGATGTATGGGGAGACCAGAAAAACGAAGAAAATAGGTGTTCTAAGAATGTTCCCCCCTGGGGATTTTGTTCAGTGACAAGGACCCATCACTTGATGTGTGGGTTAGCTGTAGTTTGAACCCTATTGTGGGGATGTGGCTAGAGCAGCAGTAACTAGAGTTTCTGGTGGCAGAATAATATAAAATATCATTTGCGCCAGGTTCTCCCCCAAAAAAATTATCCATATAGTAGTACCTAGAATTTCTGGAGAAAAAATACATATAATATTATTGGGTCATGGGTATAAAAATTATTTCCCATATATCCCAGTGGTCTGGCTTGCAAGTTTGAGAAAGTCCACTCGATTCTATAATATTGTTTTAAGAAAATTTTATTCTGTTTTTGCAACTGAAAATATTCCTACTACCTTTTTATCCCCACTTGTGTTTAACACCTTTTCGTTTCCTACAGCACTCCTGGATCCGACAAGCCTGCATTTACTTCTGAAGAAGTATATGTAAAAGTTTTTGATCTTCAGGACAAGGTGCGTGATCTAAATCTTCGTTAATTTGGTCTAGTGATAGAGTTGAACAAGAAATTGGTAGTCAACTCATTCCAGATATGAAGCTTTTATCTTTCAGTGCTTGATCCTCTCTCTCTTTTTCATGGATCAGGTTAACAAGGTAAATAAAATACCAAAGCCAAAGCCTAAGGTTGAGAAGCCTTTGAAAAATGAAACTGAAAGCAGCAAGGAGAAAGCAGACACTACCAAATCCTCTTCTGAGGAGGGTACCTCCCAGAAAGAACAAACAGCTGGAGAGACAGAGAAGGCATCCGCAGATGAAAAGTCGGATCATGATGAGTTATGATTATTATCCTACAACGATACATCAAAGGCTAGATTATATGCAAATTAATTGTAGAGTATATACTGAGTGAACCCATCTTTTCCATAGGATGCTTTTTCTTGCCATGGCTTTGGAAGTCCTCACTCTCTGGGCATTGTCGGGTTCAAATAGTACATGCTAAGGGATCTTACACTTGATCAGCATTCTCTGTATCACAATATTAAAGTAGAACATTGGGAACATATTCATGCGCCATTTTTTGGCTGCAGAATAGAATTTTGTTAGCTCCTCCTCCTTTGAATACCTTTTGCCACCCTCTTGCCCTTGAAATTACATATTTCTAATTTCTGAGAATCTATATACAGGCAACTATGAATGTGCTTAGTTACTGGGCTTCCCTTTTACGACGGAGAGCTCAACGTTGGATATGCTGGGGTTGCGCGCTTTGCACTAGAATTTAACTGCTCTCTTTCTAAGTCTTAAAATTTTTTGTTGGTGAAGTATCTCATTCCACAAAATTGGAAGAAATCTCTCGTGTTTAAGAGATGAGAAATGAGAATTGGAAGGCGTAAGGGATACGTACTTTTTCGTAGCATGTGTGTAGATGATCCATACAAGTTGACAATCATGTTCTTATATTTCTTTGTTGTTCCATTCTAAATTCTTTGTTTGCCAATCCATTGAAGAACCAATTAGTTGTAGTAGTTAGTACTTGCAATTGAAAAAGTATCCCCGAAAAATGTTCAAGAGAAGAAGTCTAGGGCTGGTTCTGGAAAATCTAGCTCGTTTAAGGCTCATACATAATTAGTTAGAATCACCTCTTTTTATAGATATAGACTTGATGTAATGCTCTCTTCTCTCACCCCTAAACCATAGGAAGCATCAACAGACATCTTTAAAAAACTGATTGGAGATATTTTAAACAAGGCAAAGGTTTTTAAGGAACTTTGTCTTAATCCATCAAAATTTAATTATGGAAATACAAAAAAGGGGTAGTGATTGGTTGGAGGTTATCGAAAGTCACTTTTTTTGTCCAAGTTACTTTTATTTTTGTATAACTCACTTCCTTTTTTTCTGTAAAGTTTCGAAAATATCTCCATTCATAGGTCCATATTGGACTGGTTTTTAAAACAAATTTTGAAGATGCAAACCAATAGTTTGTCATTTTTTCTAGTGAAGTTTTTTTCCACTCACAATTTCCATTTTTCTTTTTTCTTAACTTTAATTTTCAAATATATTTCTTAGAAAAACTTAATTTTAAAATATTATGTTTTGTTAAATATGGAGTACATTCTTATATCCAAAAGTTTGCTTCATTAAGATGGATCAAGAAAGATATAAAATGAAGAAACAAAAAATATATTCATTTCCCCAGGCAGCAATTTTGTTGTCACTTTATGTCTAATGTATACACTTTGTTATCCAATATTGCAATGCACTTGGGAATTAAAATGCCTATTGATGAACAAGAATATGTAAAGCCAGACTAAAATTATTTGTTGGTATACATCTAGCAAACTGTAATAGCTATAAATAACAAAATGAGATTTGATATCTGATATTGACAAGGAGTTGTGAGAATTGGCAAAAAACCAATCCTGTTTTCCTCGAGGAACTGTAGAACCTGGTTAGCAAAACTGCAATCACTTTAGTTGTAACCATTTCTGTGTACCTTTTGCCATCTCCATGCTATTGCTAAACTCTCCTCCAGTGAATATCTCGCGATCCAGTTCAGTTCACGTCTAATTTTAGAAGGATCACTGTAGACTTCAGCGTAGTCTCCTGGACGTCTACTAAGGTAATCAATCTTTATGTCAACTCCTGTTGCCTTTTTACAAGCTTCCACAAATTGTTTCACTGAACTACCTGTAACATATTTGATCATCAAAATCACTTCTCGCCTAGTGCTATAGCCTATACAACAAAGCATAGTTTATGAGTAGTAGAAAGTAACCATGCACCTTTTCCAGTCCCGACATTGTAGATGCCAACTTTGCTAGGTTTAGCATGCTCGAGAGCTTTAACATGAGCGTCAATTAGGTCAGTCACATCAATATAGTCTCTTACACAAGTGCCATCGGGTGTGGTGTAATCTACTCCTCTTATCTGCAGTCACCATATAAGAATAAAGATTTTAGTTTTACGTTCCGTTTAGACATAAACAAGCTGCCTGTTTTTGAAATGCAACATTCAGCAATTCAATTATTGAAGCCTACGCCTACCTTCAATCCTGGAATTATGCCCCTGGCTGCATCAAAACAAGCACCAGATATCCGACCTTGCTCACGTAATTCTGGGGGCGGAGCTTCTCCTAGCCTTCCTTCAGGATCCGAGCCAATCACATTGAAGTACCTGAATAGTATATGGTAGAACATCAGATACTAGCATTGAGAAATGTACATGTACAAAGAGATGAAATACACTTAGGAACACCGGCACAGAAAACTCAGAGGTTGTTTGGTGTGAGGGATAAAAATAAATAGTGACGGGATAAATTTTTTGCATCTTGTTTGGTTGCCATGTTTGGGATAACTTATCCCACCATTTATATCATAGTGATGGGATAAGTTATCCCATATACATGGTGGGATAAGTTATCTCAGGATAACTTGTTCCCAACCAAACGACCCCTGAAGGTTACTTATTACATGAATTATTTAGCATTATTATGAAAGGTGCTCGGACATTGCTCATGTTGGTGAACCGAAACCATTCCTAAAAGGCACTTCATTGCTAAGGATCAGCTGACTGTCCCTTTTCAAGATAACGAAAGAGTAAAGCACAAACCTTAAAATCATGACAGCCATATCTGAAGTCTTTGAGAAGTCCAGTATGATATCTTCAGCCATTTTCTTTGCTTTTCCATATGGATTTATTGGGGACTGTTTGTATTCACAGTTAAACAGTAGAATCAGTAACTACAATAACTAAAATAGACAAAATTCCAAACATCGGTAGATGTAAAAATGTCTAATGGAACAAACTCTTGTTCCACTACGACATAGACTACCAATGAAACATCAATATAACTATGAAGTTCATAACAAAGTAAATAATAGTGTTACTGACTTGTGGAGTCACTTCCGTAATAGGCATTTTCTCAGGCTCTCCATATGTTGCACATGTACTTGAATAGATTAGTGTCTTTACACCGTGTGCTGCCATTGCCTTAACTAGAAGCAGAGTATTTGATGTGATGTTATGATAATACCTGCAAAGTATTCAAAGAGTATTACAAGACAGACAAAGGCGGAAAAAAAGGGGATAAAAAACTTCAGTCTCTTACATAGAAATGCGTAAATATAAGAAGAGCTCGAAAACAAGGAATAAGTTGGGGAAAAAAGTTTATATGACTTGTGCATTTAGTTGTAAGCTAAGATCAACAATTTTGTTTTAAATCATGAAGTTATGATTCTCAGGTAGCTAGAAGATGCATCGAACTGAAAGACCAATCAACAGACTTTGAGGTTCATAATTCAAGATGTACCTAAGCGGTTCTTGAGTACTTTCACCAACGTATGCAACAGCTGCAAAATGCATCACAGCATCAAATGCATTTTGTGAAAAGATCTTGTTAACCTGAGGTGTTTGTTAAGGATCAAAAGTCCTGGCGATAATTGAAGCAATATGAAAAACGCTACAGAGAGACTAAAAGTGGAGATAAGTCATGAAGCTAAAACACGAAAGAAGAAAAGAAATTATCCAGGATACAGCAGCAGCATCTCCCAAATCAGCATAAATAAACTGAAGTCGCCCTGGTTCAGGGAAAAGTTCCTGGAGAACTTTTACTGAGCCCATATTTCCACGGGAAAGATTGTCCTATCAGAAAAAAAAAAAACATGGTTAAAACAAACATCCAAAACTTGATTCTCCTGAATGGAGTCTGAAATGAAAAAAGAGGGGCATACCACTATAGTTACACGATACGAATCCTTTAGGAGACGAAGGGAAGCATGAGAACCAATGTAGCCAGCACCTCCAGTCACTAACACATGAGTTACACCTGGTTCGTGTTGGGAGAACTGAAAATAACAAATTTGGATTGCCTATTACCACCAGATTCTTAAAACAGATATTGTAAGTTTGGACTGTAAAATAGTTGTTCATAGTGAAGTAAATACTGTAAGACATGATCTAATTATCAGTCAGACAATCACCTTGATGGAGGTACTAAAACTCGATGAATTTCTGAATATAAACAAACAAATTGCAGCAATGCCAGCAAGCAAGAGCAGTTTCCTAGAAGTGCTGCTCCGTCTCTTCAACTCCACAAAATCCATCTCTGAAAATTAATATGCAAGTATCTTTAGTTATTGATGTTTTAATTCATTTTTCCCGATGTACATTTAAGTTCTTCAGCATTTCACCGCGTGACAATTTAAAGATACTCAGAAATTCTAGCTGATTGAAACTTAATTAAGACTCTTATAACAGCATTATCGTGCTGCTACCGGATCTAATACTAAATTTTTTTAGTCCAAACACCAAATAAATTCCTTCCTGAGAATCCATAAGCTATTGAACGCCACAGAATTCCAGCTATCAAAACATCCCATACATAATCCTAACTACTAAAAAATGATCATCAACCTCATGAACAGGATTTACATAAATAAAGTATTCAGTTGCACCGGAAGGGCATACCTCAAGGGGCAGCAGTCTCCCCTGGCAATGATCTATCTGCGCGAAACCGACCTATGGATAGAAAGAAAGATGCAAGAAAGGAAAAGTCAATAGGTGATGAGCTAAGAGGGGCAAGGCGGTTCATCCGAACCCTCTTCTCTAGAAAATTACACCAGTCAAAATTATATTTTACGTATATACAATAGACATTGAATCCCTTGGCTTTTCTTCTATATATTCTGACACCACGTAGTGAAAATCCTGACTCCTCCACAGAAAGTCAACATACTTTTATTGCCAAATTAGGATCAACTATGATACAATTAAAGTTGGTATTTGTTTTCCTTTACCAAAAGGGAGATATCCAATCAACAACAACATATCCAATAAAATCCCACTAAGTGGAGTTTGAGAAAGATAGAATGTACGTAGACCTTACCACTATCTCGTGGAGGTAGAGAGGTTGTTTCTGAAAGACCCTCGACTCAACAGAGATATATAATCCAAATATTCAATTCAAGCACAGTACTTCATAAAAGCACCTAACTCCAACCTAAAAAACTATCATATATTATCTAAAAATACAAAAGAGTTTGCACTCTGGAAAAGATCACGATGCAGAACATGAACATAACATAAAAATACAACCTTTTTAATTAATCAGAAATTGATTTGAACAACACAAAACAATGCACATATTTCCATAACAAAGAAACAAAGCTTTTACCAACAGATTAATTAAATAAAATCCAGAAACATCAAAAACAAAAAAAAACACAATACTTCTGCAATAAGAACCAAGAATTCACCAAACAAGTTAAATTAAAATTAAAAAATCATCACCAAAAATTTGTAACCATGTATAAATCACATGCAAAATCTAATCAAGATAATCAACACAAAAAAAGAAGAAATAAAATTAAGGTAATTTACCTGAAAGCAAAGAGGAAAAGGAAGAGAATTTGTCCTTAAGCCAAAACTGCTGCAATGTTATGTTATATGTAATTAAAATTATTATTAATGTTATAAAAGCAAAGGAAAGAAATTTAGTGCATATAAAGACAAAGAAGAAGAAGTCAAATAAATTTAAATTTAGATAATCTGAAAATATATTGCAGTGGAAGAAAAGTGGACCATGTTCTTCACACTAATTAAGCAGCCACAAAACTATTTAATAAATAATTAAATTGTGTTACACTTCACCTAATTAAAACTGCCATTAGTCATTTTTTACCATTAATTGATGATTCTCCTTTTTCTTCTGCTAATAAATCTGTGAAAAGTGTCCTGGTCTATAGGGGACTCTATCTATGTGTGAGAGAGGGAAAATGTCATTTTCTTATTTGTTGGACTTTTCTTTTTATACATTTTATCATTATCATCTCATGGAATCCTTTTAATAATAGGATTCTATGCTTACCAATCAAAATAATAATCCATAAATTTTGTTTTTATGTATATATAAAAATATATTATTGCGATAAATACTTTCACCGATAAAGTAAGCAATTGGCATATCGAATTATCAGATGATGCAAAAGGAATCATAAAAAATCATACCATAGAAGGATTCAAAAAATCTATTAAAAAAGGAATAAGAAACCTTGTACAATACATAGGAAATGAATTTCTAGGTGGCGAAGGAAGCACATCTCAAAACAGAGAAAAATTGCGAATAATAGCAAAAGAACAATTAGAAAAATTACAAATCTGCAAAATGAGTTATATTCAAGAATACACATGTGAATTTGAAGAATATTACTATAAAATATTTGATAGTAGTATGGAAATGCTACCATACCTTGAAAAATATTTTCAAAAATTATTAGGCTTTTGGGCTAAATACTTTCGAGAAGAATATGAAAAAGAAAACATAGAAGGAGATACTCTTGGAAAAAAAATATCTTTCCTAAACAATAGACTTGGACAACTATGTATGACTCATAACATACAACGAAAAACCAAAAGAATCAATACCCAAATTTATTGCATAGATACAAATGCAGCAACCCAATAGAGATGCAATGAAAGGTCCTATAAAAAAAAAGCATAAGAAAGGCTTAATCAAAAGAAAAAATATTTCAAGGAAAAACTATGTACCTAAAAAAAGGTATTATAAGAGGAAAAATAATTTTTTAAAAACAACAGATAAATGTAAATGCTACAGCTGTGGCGAAGAAGGACACAAAAGTTACGAATGTAACAAAAAAAGAGTAAAAATATCAAAAATCGATAGACTAAAAATTGATTCATATATGAAATCTGTAACATCAATAAAAAGTGATGACTTCTATGAAGAATATACAACCAGCTCAGAAGAATCTGAATAAATGAATAAAACAATACAAAAAGAAACAGACGATTCAGTACAAAATATAGAAACTGAAGAAGATCAAAGGGGATATGCCCTAAAAGCAACATTCGATGGAGATTTATTCAAGAAAATCAAAGGATTACAACTTAATCTCAAAACTGAAGATAATATATTCAGTAGAATGCAAAGAAGGTTTGCAAGAAATAAAATTTCCTATCACGAATATCAAGAAGTAGAAATTACCTAAACTACATGAAGGCATAAGTTAAAATTTCCTAAAAACTGAAAGACTGATACCCGAAAAGATGTTTCTTTGGGCATTTTTAGATTTTTGGTAGGAAACAAGTTTCATTTCTATAGCTCATTTCTATTCCATTTTTACCTATGTTGTAGTCATTTAGACTATTAAGGAACAAATTTTCTAAGATTAGGTTTTGCTCACTTTCGTGATTCGTAATATAAGAAAGGACTGTTATTCTTATTGTATCTAGCTGTATTGGTAAATCCATCATATTTGTACAACTAAAGTTATTTCCTTCAAAGGTCTTATAAGTATAAGGGGTACCTTCGTAGATTGGTAATACATCCAATATAATACCTTTGACATGGTTTGACGTGGCACCTGTTTGTAACAAGATTTTTTGTTTTTTCCATTCAATTTCGTTATAGATTCTTCCTGCAATTCTAGTAATGTTAGTGATTTCAAGAATTGTTTTAGAATATCTATGGGATAAACTTTTCTTTATTGAATTTCTTCCATATTCTAACGAAAGTCTCGAATTGTTATTGGGACTTTCTATTTCTTGTGTTTTTTCAAAACGAATTTCATATTCTTTTGGAATTTATACCTGTTGAATTTCTACTTCAACAATTCTTGCTATTCTTGTGCATTCCTGATCTATTTCGATCATTTCTTTATTTTTGTATACACTACCATAATTGGAGTTTGTAACTGTATATAGAGTCTGATAATAGATGCTCATGATGTGATTTCCTGGTTTAAATAGGTCGTTTCTTTTGATATGAAAATGTAAGCTTAACGCATCATTAAAGTCTGCATCCTTAAGTGAAATACAATACTTTGGATAGTATGTAAATAGAAGTTTGGTATAAGCTAAGTTGCCTTCAACTATACCAAGATTTCTTTCTCTGGTGTTAATGAATCTTTCATCTGAAAGGTTGATGACAATAGGGCAATTGATCCCTTCTTTAAAAGTTGATTCAACTAAAATTTGGATCCCTCCTAAACGGACAAAATTTATTTTTTTCCTTTTTTTTTTCAGGAATTTTTCTGAGGATTTGTTCGATCATTGGTTTAGTTAAAAGATTTAACTTATGACTTCCTGTAGTTTGGGTAATTTCTATTACCTTTTCTACTTCTTGATATTCGTGATAGGAAATTTTATTTCTTGCAAACCTTCTTTGCATTCTACTGAATATATTATCTTCAGTTTTGAGATTAAGTTGTAATTCTTGGATTTTCTTTAATAATTCTCCATCGAATGTTGCTTTTAGGGCATATCCCCTTTGATCTTCTTCAGTTTCTGTATTTTGTACTGAATCGTCTGTTTCTTTTTGTATTTCTTGATTCATTTATTCAGATTCTTCTGAGCTGGGTGTATATTCTTCATATAATTCTTCATAGAAGTCGTCACTTTTTATTGATGTTACAGACTCCAGATCTGAATCAATTTCTAGTCTATCAATTTTTGATATTTTTACTCTTTTTTTGTTACATTCGTAACTTTTGTGTCCTTCTTCGCCACAGTTGTAGCATTTACATTTATCTGTTTTTCTTTTAAAATTATTTTTCTTTTTATAATACCATTTTTTAGGTATATAGTTTTTTCTTGAAATATTTTTTCTTTTGATTAAGCCTTTCTTAAGTTTTTTTTTTTTTTTTTATAGGACCTTTCATTACATCCCCATTGGGTTGATGCGTTTGTATCTAGGCAATAAATTTGGGTGTTGATTCTTTTGGCTTTTCTTTGTATATTATTAGTCATACATAGTTGTCCAAGTCTATTGTTTAGGAAATATATTCTTTGTCCAAGAGTATCTCCTTCTATATTTTCCTTTCCATATTCTTCTCGAAAGTATTTAGCCCAAAAGCCTGGTACTTTTTGAAAATATTTTTTAAGGTATGGTAGCATTTCTTTACTGCTATCAAATATTTTATAATAATATTTTTCGAATTCACAAGTGTATTCTTGAATATAGCTCATTTTGCAGATTTACAATTTTTCTAATTGTTATTTTGCTATTATTTGCATTTTTTCTCTGTTTTGAGATGTGCTTCCTTCGCCACCTAGAAATTCATTTCCTATGTATTGTACAAGGTTTCTTATTCCTTCTTGAATGGATTTTTTGAATCCTTCTATAGTATGATTTTTGATGATTCCTTTTGCATCATTTGATAATCCGGTATGCCAATTGGTTACTTTACCGGTGAAAGTATTTATCGGGGATAATGGTCTGAAAAATACCCCAACTTTGGTCGGATTTGTTGTTGCGATACTAAACTTTCATAAGAACCTATTACCTCCCTAGACTATTTAATACCGTATTTTTTACCCCCTAAACTATTTAATAGTGTATTTTAAAGGTATATATGTGCCCACGTGGACACATTACTATTTATAATTTTGCATTATTTTTTATGTCCACGTGGGCAAATATATATGTTTATAATACGGTATTAAATAGTCTAGGGAGGTAAT
>JAJOOO010033257.1:0-15421 GCA_029582685.1 Solanum piurae
AAAGACCCTAAGTTAAGAACGACTTGGAGATTATTCATATATATATTGGTTATAGCTAAATTGCTCGCCTTCAGCCTATTTAATTATTTGTTGTCGCCCTTGGGGCTATTGTGGTTAGATGTTGAGCTATGAACTGCCTATGGGGGCTATGATGTTGTCTAATAGGACTATGTTATTGCCAAATAGGGCTATGTGTTGCCACGGGGCTATACTGATGCCAAAGAGTGTTATCTGTTGCCTACGGGGCTATTTTGACGCCAAAGAGGGCTAGGTATTGCCTACAGGGCTATGAGATGCAAAAGAGGGCTACGTGCAGCCCACAGAGCTATGATGTTGCCTAAGAGGGCTATGCGCTGCCTACGGGGCAATATCATTGCCAAAAAGGGCTATGTGACTTCTTACAAAGGCAAGGGGCTACCGATAAGGTTATGTAGATTGAGTTGTCACCTTCTGGGCTTATGGGGGCCTAAGTAGGTGGTATGTTGCTTGTTCCTATCGGGCTTATGGGGGCTTGGTTAGGTTGATGTTTGATCATTATTGTATTTTATTAGATTCAGTAGTGGGTTGGTATGCTTATCTAAATTTGATTTACTAACCTGATTGTTTTTGGTATATTATGATACTTGCTCATTTAGTCTACAACCTTGCATACTCTGTACATTATTTTGTACTGACGCCCCATTGCCTTGGGGTGCTGCATTTATGCATGCAGGTCCCAACAGACATCCGAGTAGACCGCCTCAGCAGCAGGATTGACTTCTATATGGTTGGCTAGACCTTTCCTTCAGAGCTGCCAGAGTGTGGAGGTTTGTTAGCTTTTGTTGTATATATTTTTATGGGTAGGCTGGGGCCCTGTCCCACCACTCTTTACTACTCTTAGAGGCTTGCAGACTAGTGTGTGGGGTGTATAGCTACGTTATGGCCATACTGGCCTATGTGGTTGGTTTGCTGAAGCTTGTGAGCTGTTTGATGTATTGTATTGATATATAACTGCTTTTAATTTTTGTATAGATATCATGGTGGCCTCGACGGCCCAATCAGGACTTCTGTGCTAGTTGGCTATTTATTTATATGATCTCCTAGGAGTAGCTGTTTCTTTTATAGATCAGTTGGCAGGGGCCTTGCCGGCCGATGGCTAAATTTTAAGCCGAGATATACTTGTTTGATTTGTTGATTGCGTGTGGCTGCCATGCGCTAGTAGCAAAAGGTTCAGCAGGGTCGGCTCGGGCCTGAGTTTTGGCATTAGGATCCAGTTGCGCCCTTGAGTTTGGGGTGTGACAATTACCTCCTTGAACTTAGGAGGATCATTGGAGGAACCTTGACCGGAAAGCCTTTGTCGGAATTTTGGACGCCCTTGTTCATCGGATCTTGTGTTAGAAATTACCATCACCTGTCTTTGCCCTTTTAGCCTCCCTAGACCTTTCCTTGAGTTTCTCCCCCTCAATTTAATGGGCATGCACCATAAGAGGAGAGATGTCCATAGCATGAATGAGCATTGCGGTTTGGCACTTTTTAACCATAATTTCGGACACACTCAAACTTACTCATCTTAGCCCTTGAATCAACAACCATTGATAGAGCATACTTAGAAAATTTAGTGAACTTTAGAGCATAATCCCTTACACTCATACTCGTTTGTCAAAAGTTAATGGACTCTAGCACCTTTGCTTTCGTCATATCAAGGGGAAATAACCTATCAAGAAATGCGATCTTAAATTTCTCCCAATCAAGAGGAACTGCATCTTCGGGTCTCTCATCCTTCCATTGATTATACCAAATTTGAGCCACACCTTTCAATTAGTTAGCGGTCAACTACGCCATTTCCACCAGCGTAACTCCCAGGATCATCAACATATAATAGACCTCATCGATAAACTCTGGAGGATCTTCTTCATCTTTTGAACAATGAAACTCCGGATGATTCATCCTTGTGAAGTCCCTCACTCTTGAAGCCACCGAATTCACATTTGAGCTTGCGGGAACCACAACCTCCCTATTGGCTTGGACCATCACCGCTTGAGCCAACACTTTAAAAGCAGCCTTAAACTCCACATTAGAAACATGCTCGACCAAAGGATCGGCCAAAAATTGAGGATATTGGGGAGTGATTAATGTTTCAAATACACCTCATACAATTCTAGGCGTAAACAATAGTTAATTAGTATAATACCAAATGTTAGGTTGGAGTCAAACCCACAGGGAGTAGTATGTGTTTGAATTAAATTACGAAGTAGTTAATATGATTTAATTAGTTGTACGAATAGATATTACCTGAATTACTTAAATAAGTCAAAAGGGTGACATCAATGTCAAACATGGGTGGATTTGAGATCAATTAACAATCACAACAATAACAAATAACAGCGGTAATCAAATGATTTAGAGGTACTTGGGGGATTGACCAATTAACTGCCAATTAAGATAAATGGGTGATAGCTAATTACTGTAAGTTACTAAATCTTCACAAGTAGGATGGGCTTTAAGTGAGGCAACTTTCTCTCGAACAACTTCCACGCTTCAATTTAGTTCTTTTGAACCTCAACAAACTAACTTGAAAAGACCATCCCACAACCTCACTCCATCTGCTCTCTCGCGCTAGATAGGTAGCATGTGACTTAAGATTCACTCTCTCGAGCTGAACCCATGATAGCCCAACTACTACTAGTACTAATTTATCACCTTGGTTTTACACTCCTCTCACAAGCAAGCATAAAACTCTAAACCATATTGAAATAAGCACTCAACACATCAATAAATTAGACCCACTCCAAATTAGAAATACAATCAATAATTTCTAACACCCATTATCAAAATTAAGTAATTAACCACATGGTAAAACCCCCCAACAATGGGGTTTTAGCTAGTCATCACAAAAAGTGAAATTCAATACCTACTACATGCTCTATAGCTGGGTATTGATTTCCAAGACTTTAAATGAATAAACTTCGCTTTAATTAAAAAACCCTAATGAGTCCACAAATTGGACTCATTTAGGGTTTTATTTTGATAAGAACAGTGTCCTCGAATGCTTATTTTGTCTAAATATATGATGATAACTCTTTCAGGTATTTGAAGTTTTAGTGAAAGCATGGACACTTAAGCGCAAAAAGGAACAAAAAGGCTGAAAAGATCAAAGAAGCTGAAGCCTGAGCCCTGCCGAGCACACTTGGCGAGTCGCCAAAAGGATAGATTCGGCCCTTTGGTCCAGTACGGGAAGCCCTGAAGGAAGAGGATCAAAAACACGATAAACAGAGCAGTCGGCGCTTCGACGAACAGTTGCGCGAAGCAGTACTATACCGCCCAATGGTCTAGAACGTGAAGATGCTGAAGGCAAGCATGAAACGGTGATGAAACATAAGAAGGGCGAGTCGTCGAGTCATTCGACGACGTCGACTAACTTCACTAAAAGATCTGCCAGCGCTATTTTTTGAAGTTTATAAATACTAAACTTATTTATTAATTTTACAGAGTCAGAAGTTAATTTTAATTTTCAGAATAGGATAGTACTTTTTGGGATATTTTTCTCTCAAGTTTGGAGAGGGTTTTGTGGGAGACTTGAAGAAAGAAGAGTTTCATCTTCCCCAAGTTGAAAGTGGGTCTTCTCTGTTTTTCTTCCTTTGTTTAAATCAAGGTTTAATTTCTCATACCCATTTTATTTCACTATCATTTTACGTGTATTTTATTATTTCTTGATGTGTGGCTAAAAACCTCCATTCTTGGGATGTGATTTAGCAAATATGAGATGATATTATTGTTGGGTCTTGCTTGCTGATAGGTTAGATGTAGTTTGGTGGTGATTTCACCTAGTGGTTGTGGTTTAACCTAAAGGGTTTGTAGTTGCAAATACAAAGTCACCCAACTGTTTTCGGCTTGCACGAGAGGGAGGTCGCGAAACCAAGACCACTAGACTGATTGCCTAAGGAGTGGGTCGACATGAGGTTCAACCCGAGAGGGTGAGCCCTAGTCCCATATCCTAGCACTCAGCTCGAGAGAGTGATTGGGGTAAGGCATAGGCTGGTCTTCATGCGGCAAATGGGTGTCCGAGAGGAACACATTTGAAACAGGGTAAGTTGCCCGAGAGGGAACTTATTTCCATTTAAAGCTTAGCCTAGTCACCATTATCTTACGAATTTCCTTTCAAAGGCATGTACCCAACTTCTTATCTCAACTTGTATTGCGGTCATACCCGAAGAATTCTTACCCATACTTGATTTTGTTGTTATTTTTATTGTTTTTACAAATTGTGACAAACACCCAGATCGATATTTGACACTTTTGTGTCACCCCTTTACTATATTTTTACTCGTTAATGTCTTTAGCTACGACTAGTTAGAACTAAATTTTATTTTTCTATCAATTCTGAAAACCACTTCCTTGGGACACGACCCCAACCTTTAGTTGGGTTACTATATTATCGACGATCGTAGACACTCGTACCATAGGTTAGTATCGTTGGCACAATAAGCATCAAAATGGCATCGCTGCCGGGGAGTGGTGTTATTTGATAATTTTTAGAATAGTAGAATTTTTGTTCTTTTTAGTGGTAGTTTACTAACCTTATTTTTAGTTTTGTTTTCTTTCAATTTGTTGGTGTAGGTAGGTTCCCCGAAAATGGACGTTAGGAATGGTGGCAACTCGGTGGAGTCAAACCAAGAAGTCAAGAGAGACTTCAAGTTAACCGCATTGGTAACTCAGCTAAATGAGTTGGACACCAGAATAACAGAGGTGGAAAACCAGTGCAAGAGTCCTGGAAGATACATACCTCCTCACGAGAGGAAGTAGTCTAGATACATGGAGAAGAATCGTGTCGAGGACACACTCCAAGTCATTGTCCAAAAGGTCACCAAACAGGATCGACTGTTGGAAGAGATGACCGAGAGTATTGCAGTATTGAATGAAATGGTTGGATCTCATTCTAGATCGATCCAACTGATCAGGACACTCCTGACTTATACAGTGCCTCCTCTCCACTCAAAAGAACTATTAGGGATACCTAGTGAGACAAGGGCCAAACCAACCAATGGGGAGTGAGCAAGCACTCTTGTCGAGCCAGAACATTAAATAAGACGCTTCTTGGGAGGCAACCCATGGTTTTAGTGCTTTTTATTACTATGTTAGAATAATAGGGTGTTGGCTTTGTAGGTTAAAGCGAGAAAGGTGTTGGAAAGTGCTAGTTGGCGAGCCAAGGATCAAGTGGGTGAAACGCCGAATCTATCCGTGATTTTGACTCAATCTGTCGTTGGGACCCCAAAATAAGGGATGTCATGTAAAACTCAATGAGGGAAGTATTCGTTCGGCGTGTCATTGATTCTATCGACGATAAGACTAACGTCGCCAAATAATCAAAAATTGAATGGTTATATAAAGGCAAAAGGTCAAAATGTTTAAATCTCTCACTTTCCCTCGTCTCAAAATCACACCAAAGGTACTTCTCTTAGACTTTTATCTCTCCATTAGTATTTTATTCGTTGAATAGTGCATGGGATTGGTTCTCTTTGCTACTTAGCATTTCGAAAGGAAATCTGATTTGCAGAAAAGGTTAGCCCATAAAACCCCTAATTTGTATTAAAAGCTTTTACACTCTTTTGCAATTGTAGTATCAGTATGACGTGTGTTGGGCCTCTCTGATAGAAATAGGTTGATATGCTATGTATAAATCGAACTTAGTTGGCTGAAATATTTTAATAGTCAAATTCCTGGTTGTTTGTGCTTTAATTTGATTGTGATTTGTAATGGGTGTTGCTTGATTGTCAATTTATTGGTCAGGTAAAACCTAAATTACCTACATTTGTGCTAAATAATGAAAATTGCTCAACGAAATAATGGGTGACGACATTCTTAAAGGTGATCGTAATTAAATAGCCAAATTTTGGCAAGACCAGAAGAAGTCTGTGTATTCCAAGATGATGGAAAGTATGGGTATTGTGTGAATTTCATATATGCATGTTTTGATTTCGCTTCCATTTATTGTAAGGTCTATTCTAAGAAGTGGATTGAAAAATAGGCTCGTTGAATCATTTGGCGAGCTGAGTCGTGCTCGCCAAGTGATTCGGCAGCTCGCCTAATGGTCTTAAACCGCCCTTAATTCATGTATATAGTGCTGAGAGACCTGTAACTTTCGGCGGACACATCCATGATCACCGAAGGTGGTAGGAGACTCGCCAAAAGGATCTTATTCCTCCCTTCGCATGTCCCCTTTTACCCTCTTTCACTGTAACTTTTGGCGGACAGACCCTTGATCACCAAAAAGTATTCGGCGTATCGTCGACTGGATCGGCGAGTTTTTTTGCAACAAAATTTGCTGTGCTAGAGCGTGATTGTGTCTTCTTAACTTCTCTCCATCTTTTGTAGATATGGTTCGCACCAACTTAACTGAGCAACCACAGAAAAAGACTAAAGGCATTACAATCAATGAAGGAGGATCAAATCCTCTAAAGAGGAGAGGGGATAACCTCCAGCCGGGAGACAACGGCAAGAGGAAGAAACATAGCTAGAAAAGGAGTAGCTATTGAGCCAGATTTTGATAAACCAGAGGATGAACAATCTCTGATTAACCGAAGGGATGCACTCCGGACCAGATCTCAACACACAGCCGTTGGTACTCACTCAGCTATCACTCCCCCGACTACTGAATCAGTGCCAACTCCAGCACCACCTCCAATAACCTCTGCACCCCCCGTCACTCCACCTCCACTCAGATTGCTGAACAGATTAAGAGGCAATGGCCTACGTACCATTCTAGAAGAAAAGTTACTATCTATGGAGGGTTTGGAAGGCAAGCACGCTGAGGTACTTGATACACTCAGATATAATTAGTTGGAGCAATTCTCTAGGCCACGGGGCCCTTACATTCCTTCATGGGTCTGGGAATTCTATGTAGCCTATGGAAAGTTGGTCCCAAAGAAGAAGAAGATGGATGGTGAGTTCCGACCGGTGAAGTCGGTTATGGTTAGAGGCAAGGAGGTGGAGTGTCACAACGAGCATATTAATGTTGTACTAGGTCGACCGCTGTACTTGGCACTGCCCTACCAGGGTTTGCCTATCGTTCCATCCCTGGATGATTTGAAGGGTTGGTTAGCTTCAATGATTTCTGATATCACCCCGAGGTGGTTCGGTGCGGGAGCTCCGATTAAGAAGAGGGACATGAACATCACCTCCCGGTACTGGTTTGGATTCATCAGCATCACTATCATGCCTTCCCAAAATGAGTCCATTCTGCATCATCATAAGGCAGCTTGCCTTGGTTCTATCATGGACAGGAGGTGGATCGACCTGGGACTGCTGGTTTCACAGAAGATGGCTATGAGAGCCAAGCAGACACAAACATCTCTGCCTTTCCTGTTCTGATCACCGAGTTATGTCGGCATGCTAGAGTTCCTTGGGACCTTGCCAATGATATAAAGATTACCCCATCTTTTTCCACCGATATCCGGCATATAGAGGCTGAGTTCACACGCGAGGAGGATGACAGAAGGAAAGCAACCCCAGCATATACTTCTCCAAAAGTTGATGTTGACTCATTACCAGTAGAGGCACCCTAATCTACCCCAGCTTTGGAGCCTTCAAGTATACCTGCTCCACCTCCCCCTTCACATACTCCAGGTACATCCTCTTCCTCCCAGCCTACCAGGATCAGTCAGGCAATGATCCTGAAGATGGGGCAGTTGGCCTATTCAGCTGATGTGGGAGCTACCCGACTGGAGTGGTCTATTCTAGGGATGATCGACATGGCCATACTAGAAGCTCTTACCCCACTTCAGACCTTTGTCGAAGCCCTGATAGTGAGAGTCACTACTTGAAAAATCAGACAGGGGAGAGCCTCTGAGGTGGCGACTTTAAAAGCTGAGATTTCGAATTTGATAAAGGACATAGACTACCTTAAGTCTACCGACTTCACTTCATTGATAGAGAGGAGAGATGATGAGGATGATCCTGGGACCACTGAGGAGATGCCGGGGGACTGTGCAGCACATGTAGAGTTGGATACAGAGACCGATGATGAATTGATATCAGTGTATGCTGAGGAGACACAGGAGAGCAGAGATGAGGGAATATTTAGAGACTTTCCAGATCTTATAGAGAAGATTGTGCAGCCGGTGATCCAGACATTACTGACTGAGACGTCCACAACAACTCCTAGTGGATTTGGCACTGCTATTCCATCTGAGGCTACTCCGGGTACTGATTCCCATATACAGACTTCTCCATCAGCTACTAAGGCCCAGACAGAGAGAGAAACTGCATAGACATGACCTTTCTTTACCTCCCTCTATGTCTTATTTTGCTTTCACTTTTGAACACTTTTATTTGCATTTGAGGACAACTGCTTTTTATTTGTCGTGGGGTGAGGCTCACCTTTTGTGTGCTTGTTTTAGATACTTGTGTTTTGTGAATATTTGGGTTATCTATTTTAATTGTGTTTTTAAAACTGCTTTGCGATTGTTTGAGGTCTTGGCTCCGTTTACTCACTCTCCATTTTGAATTATAGTTCAATTGATGGATCATGACTTGTAAAGATGAGATTGAACCTTTATGATCAATTATGACTAGAATCACCTACTAATGAAGAATGTGATTAAAATACCTTGAAATCTAGGTATAATGATGAGATTAAGAAAGAAAGCTTGAGAGTAAGGCTTTTGATCATAATAGTTAGGGCTTTGAGAGTAAATCTAATATGATGTGATTTTATTTGTGTATTGTTGAAGGTCTATTCTCACTTACACACTTAGGCATACATATTCTAGGAGATCCAAGGTTTTCTCACATAGAATGATTCTAGGTTGGCCTAATAACCTAAAATGAATCAAAGCTTGGTAGTCTAGAATAGCTTTAAGTTGTGACATATGTTCCCTTCATGTATAGCTTGACTTGGTAGGATAAAAACATGATTGATAGCTTAGGATTGACGATCTATACTCTCCTAAGGGATAGCTTGACTTGACATTGTAAGATGCATTTCATGGTAGATTGAGTTAGGGATAGTCATTGTAACCTAGGATTGAGGATTTATACTCTCCTAAGGGTAGTTTGAACTAGAATTATTAGGATGCCGTCATGATAGCATGACTTGGTTTGGCCGAGACCATTTTATGGTAGCTTTAGGATTGAGGACTTATACTCTCCTAAGGGTAGCTTAGGATGAGAATCATACTCTCCTAAGGATAGCTTACATTAGAATCTTGGTGTGCTTGTAGGGGTAGCATGACTTAGTTGGACTAGGACTATTTTATGGTAGCTAGGATGGAACAGTTGTACCCTTCCTAGAGTAGCTTGGACTTTTATGTGAGTGTGCCTTCCAAGGTAGTTAATTTAGCATAATATAGTTATGTTAGCAAGATGATAGCATGCTCTAGCCTATTAGGGTGCTATTCCTTGGTAACCTTGAATTGGGAAATAGACTTCATTCATGTGTTGTGACTTGCCTTGTACTAAATAGAGAAATTCCTTAAATGACTAATGAAAAATCGTAAAGAGGGACTAGTCCCCAAATAGTGAGTATGTATGACAGCCTAAAGAGGTAGTTAGTGTGGATAGTATTATGGGATGCTAGTCATACATTGCACAAGTATTACTGGAAGCTACTTATGAAGTGTTCTCTTATATAGTATAGACTTAGCTTGGGTCGTTGATATAGTTGCCTTCCAAGATATGATTGACTAAAGGTGATAGTTCCATTGTCTAGATGAACTAAGCTAATCATGAGACCAAAGGAGGGTAATTATGAGTAGGATGACTTCAAGTTTATGCTTAGTGTGAATGGTAGTATTGGATGACTTTCATGCATTGCACAAGTGTGCTTTGAGGTTACTTAGAAGTAAGGTTCCCTTATGGTAGAGAAACTTAAAGACTTGACCATGTATATGGACTATGATTAAGATGACCAAAAAGGGGTACTTGGCTTGGGTGGTATTATGGGATGCTATTCATGCTTTGCACATGTATGCTTTTGAGGTTACTTGAGAATAGTTCGATTTTGGTATAGATGACTAAGAGTCAAGTAATGCTTATATGATGCTTATGTTGGAGACTTTGCTTATTATGATTATGATATTGTCTATTATGCTTATAGTTTATGTTTCATGAAGTATTTCATCTGATTTTGGATTATGTCTAATATTGACTAACCCTTGTCTTATGCTCTTGTGATTATGCTAGATAACATATTTAGTACATTTTGTAAAAACACATACTTTGCCTACATTCTTATCAAATGTAGGGATTGGAGACTTGAGTTCTATCTTGAAAATGGGTTTCTAAGGAGCTAAGGAGTTGAAGAACTTGGTGAGTCCTCATAGCTTCGAGGACAAAACCCACCATTCCCTTTATGTCTTTATTTCATGTTTTGAGACTATTGTATGGGCTGTGTCCCAAGAGTTTATTCCATAGTTATATTGGATTGTTTGAGACAAAGTATAGAAAGACTTCCGCTTGCTTATATGAAAATGACTTCGATTGTAAAAAAAAAGTTATAAATTTTCCATATTTTCTATTATCTTATGTACATGATATGCTAAAGGCTTGTATGAGACCCCTTTGGGATCAATTACGCTGTGTTACTTCTAGGGTATATCCCTGAGTCATGACAAAGATAAACTCAAGGAAAAGAATAGGGAGGCAAAAAGAGCTACGACCGATGATGGGAACTTTTCTAGTGCAAAGTCCGAGGGACAAGGTTGACCTAGGGTCAAACAAAGATATTTCGGTCAAGATTCTTCCAATAACCCTAGGTTTAACCAAGAGAAAGGTAGTGGGTCTCTATTACCTACGCCTACTTGCACCAAGTGTGGGAGAAACCACCATGGTAAGTTCCTATCCGGCACATTGGGTTGTTATGGTTTTGGAAAGAGTGGGCCCAAAATGAGAGATTGCCCTGTTTTTAAGGCTAAGGGAAGGGAGGATAAGGAAGTTGCCACTAGTAATTCAGATGAGATTACTCAAAAGAAGAATAGGTTCTATGTCATCCAAGCTAGAGATGAACAAGAGTTACCTCCTAATGTGACTACCGGTATGTGTTTCATGCTTTACAAGCATCTGGTATTGTTTGGTCTTTTGTGACTTTATATGTTTAGTCTTTGATGTTTTCTTGAGTATAAGTGGGCAGCATTATTGTCATGTGTTGTTGTTAGTAGAATCCTACTTGGATAATCTGAGCTTTGGGTATGGTGGTGAAGACTGGAGTGATATGGTGTTTAAGTAATGCCTAAATTTGTAGTAGTCCGATTGAGTAGCCTTGTCTATAGAGTAGTAATGTAATTCACCTTGGTTTATAATCCTCTTGTGTGAGGAAAATTAAAGTTTAGTGATGGTTTTCTCCGACCCTAGAATTGAAAGTAGTGGTACTTAGAAAGTCCACCTAGGCTTACTCCCAAGTGGAAGATGTTGTACTTAGATAGAAAGGTTATTGTGTGTTTATGTGTTGCCATTATTTCCTTATATGAATGTTCATAAAAAATCTTAGGTCTTGATAGAAATGACTTATGTGTATTGCTTTTGCTCATGTAGTAGTGCATTGAGTAGAGTTTCCTATTTGACTTCATGAGGTGATTATATGAGCATGCCTTAGTTTGGAGTTGAGAGATTCCTCCTTGAATAAATTCTTTTTGAGAGTAAATTGCATATGAGCTCCGTGAGTGTATGTTGAGCATGTGTTATCTTGGAGATGAAGTTCCTCCTTTGGTCATGTGCATTTAGATGACTTGCATGTGTGATAGGTTGCTAGTCTAGAGTCGCGACCTCAAGAAGTGCTTAGAATCGTCATTCAAGGACTAATGTTCCCAAGGAGGAGATATTGTAACATCTTGTAGTCTAGTAGACCATCTAGGGCTAAGTTTGAGGGCTACAAGTCAAGGCCAAGATAGCATGAGCCAAAGCAAAGGGGAAAAGGCCAAGGCAAGATTCAAGGAGGCCCCATTCTTGACATGGCACTGCCCATGACCACGAGAGACTTCACAGCTCGTAGTGGCCACCATGGATCGTGGTGCCACCCATGGTGGTGAGGCAGCGTACCCCTTAAGGCTGCACAAGTTGGCCTCCTCCACATGAGCCACTTCACGGCTCGTGAAGGCCTAGACGGCTCGTGGGAGTGGTCGTGAAGTTGCCTTTAACTTATGGGAGCCAAGCCTTCATTCCATGGCTACTGGACCATGGACCATGAACATACCACAACCAGTAGTCTTGACCATGGCTCGTTAGGCCTGTCGTGGGGCCTGGAACAATGCTTCCTAAGTGAGGGCAAATTAGGAAATTCCTTATTTAGTAACTATTAAGTGGGGTCGTTTTGCATAGACACACCTATATAAACTATTTAAACCCTTCCGAAGTTCATCTTCTTCTCAAAGAAGAAGAAGTCAAATTCCTCCAATATTCCAAGTTTTGTATCCAAGGTATGATAGCTTATTCATCCATCCATGGATTCTTCCATCCATGGATCCCCCTAGAATTCCCCCAATTTGATGAAGAATTCCCTAATTCAAGTTAGGGTTTCGTCAATGATGTGGATTATGTTGTATGTTGACCCAATTGAGTGGGTATTGATTGTTTATGATATAATTAGTAGTGAATCATGTTATTATGATGAATTTACATGTTTCCATGGCTAACCCTAGTCTAATTGATATAATTGAAGTACTGTGGGTTTATGCCTTGTGAAGGGGAAATTGAGGATTCATAGATGATCTTCTAGAATTGATGACATGTATAGTAATTGTTCAAGAATAAAAGCATGTAGACATGAATTGAATTGGATTATAGTTTATATGATGGATCTGACTAGTAAATCTTGATGCTGAACCTTTATGATGATTTATTAGTAGAATCACTTAAGAATGAAGCATGTGATCAGAATGCCTTGTAATCTAGGTATGTATGATGATCGTAAGAAGTAAAGCTTTGAGATTAAGGCTTGTAGTCATGAATGTTTATTGCTAGATCTTTGATAGTAAAGCTAATATGTTGAGTTATGTATGTAAGGGCTTTGGGAGTGAATCCTATATGAGAATGGTAGACTAGTAGATGTCATTGTTGAGGAAGGACTTTACCACCTTATCTACCCTATGAATGTTTTAATGCATAAAGTGATAGAATCACCAGAAACAAGGATTGGTTGTCAAGGACATCCATCCAAGAGTAATGAGCTAAGTATGGCTTAATAATGAGCTTAAGGGGTGTATGCTTGTCCCTAATGGATATTGAGAATGAGAAGGAAGTTCACACATAGTCGGGTCCGGGTCTCCAAGCAGAGAGGATGCTCACACCTAGTTGAGTCTGGGATTCCAAAGAAAAAAGGGAACTCTCACATAGTAGAGTCCGGGTTTTCCCAAAAGTAGGTCTCATGAGATGGAAGCTTTCACGTATAGAAGTCGGGGTTTCTAGTAACAATCTCCTTATCCAATGAACTAAGACATATTTGAAAAGGTATCTCCAAGTGTTCGAAAGCATTAATGAACTTAGACATGCTTGATGAAGTATCTCATAGTGTACAAGTTAATAATGAACTTAGACATGCTTAATGAAGTATCTCATAGTGTTCAAGATAATAAAGAAGAGTAACTAAGATGGACTTAAAGAAGTACCTCCTAGTGTTCCAACGCTTTAAATAAAAGAGGGACTAGTCCCTAACCAAGAAGTATGAGTAAGATGACCTAAAGTGGTACGCAATATGGATAGGATTATGGGGTCTTATTCATGCATTGCACAAGTATGACTTAAGGTTACCTAGAAAGTGTTTCTCTTGTATGGTGTATGTTCAGATAGTATTGTGCTATAGTTGCCTTCCTTGTTATGTTTGACTAAAGGTGAGAGAGCCCCTTGTCTATGAGAAGTAAGCTAAGGATGAGATTAAAGGATGATAAAGAGGTATGATGAGCAAAAAGTGGTACTTGGCCTAGGTGGGATTATGGGGTCTCATCTATGCATTGCACTAGTATGACTTGAAGGTTACTTATGAAGTTTCTCTTATGTTATGAGGATTTGAGCATGGACTAAGCTCATGAAATATGTGGTGTCTCCTATGCTACTGGATTATGCCTTATGTTGACTTATGCTCTTATTATGTCTATGTTCGAGATTATGCTTATGATTATGTTATTGTCCCTTATACTTATGTCTTATGTTTGCTAACCCTATGATGTTATGTTAGCTATCATATTTAGTACATTTGTACTAACACATACTCTTGCTTACATTCTCATTAAATGTAGGGTTCGGCGATTTAGAGATCCATTCTTGGAGATAGGTTTCTAGAAGTGCAAGGAATTGAAAACTTGGTGGGTCTTCATAGGATCAAGGATTTGATCACCTTACATTTATGTCTTTTATTTTCATGTCTTGAGACTATTGTAGGGGTTGTGATGCAAGAGTATTCAAAGTTGTATTAGATGGTTTGAGACAAGTGTAGTAAGACTTCCGCTTTGCATTTATAAAGACTTTGATTGTATGGAAAATGTTTTAAAATTACTGCACTTTTCTATTAACTAATGTTATGATATGCTAAGGGCTTGTATGAGACCCCTTCTGGGTCAAGTACGCCATGTTACATCTAGGGTGTACCCCTGAGTCGTGACATATGTTCTTCCTTATAATCAGTTCGGTAACGACTCGAGAGCACCCCCTAGTCGTTACCGACGTATTCGACCTCGAAGAGGTCTTATACAAGCCCTTAGCATTCATAATAACATGTATCACAGAATAAAATCATGGAAAATTTAAAACTTTTACTTTGGAAGTTCAACTTCACTTCATATGTGAAAAATAGAATCTAACTTCGTCACAATGTACCATCTAGACATAGAAGTATCGAAAATGGGACTTAGCCCTTTCATCAATAAGAAGTCTTGAAATAGGAAAGTACAACAATGTCTTTCAACATAAGCAAAGAACTAAACATAGAGGCAAGATCATATGGTCTTGTTCTCGGACTTGAGGACTCACCAACTTGGGGAAGCAACTCCAAGTGTCTTGAGAAGTAAGCTTGAATCCTCAACGGCCCGAACCTAAATGTTGGGGAAAAGGGAGAAAATATGGGTTAGTACAACACACGTACTAACACACGTACTAAGTAGTACAACACACGTATTAAGTATGGCTACTATGCATATAAAACATAGAAACATGCATAAAAGGACAATTAGTAAAAACATGCTTTTTACCAAGTAAATCCAACATGCACACAAAATAAGTATCATAGTCCAAACCAACATAGTATCATCCCAACATGTAGACAACCCAAGTAATACTCGTGTAATGCCAAGAATAGAACCCCATAACCCTATTCAAAGCCAAGTATCACATTAAGCAACCTACTTCACGCATACATTCATAAGATCATATATCGTCATAACTTACCATATTCATAACGATCATACATAACATAGCTTCAACATACATAAGTCATAACCATCATAATCATAAGAGAACACTA
>JAJOOO010033259.1:0-10035 GCA_029582685.1 Solanum piurae
AATTAAAATTAGATTACGTATTTGAATTGTCTAAACCAATGTAAAATTAAAGAACAAATATTCAATATTATTGTCATTCTTAGTGTTGAATTGATTTTCTTTTTGCATTAGTATTAATTTAATTTTGATTTAAGTTTTATTATAATTACCAACATATGTGGACTATAATCTTTATTGAACTATTCAAAATTATAAGTTTCAAACTTAGAAATAATATATTAAAAAATAAAAACTATGAAAAAGTATAAGAAATATTTAAAAATTATATCAAAGTAAATATTTTTATGTATAAAATAAAATTTTAAAATTATATATATAATGCCGGGTTGGTTTGGTCTCGGGTTGGATTTTTTTAGTTAAAACCAAACCAACCCAAATATAATCGAGTTTTTTTTCCAATATCAAACCAAGTCAAACCAACCACTAGTCGAGTTTTTTTCTCGGTTTTCGGTTTGGTTTTGTAGCCCCCTACTTCTGAGGGTAAAAAAGGGAAAAATAAGTTGGTCCGTAGAGTCGAACAATGTCTCTTTAATGTTAATTACGTGAATAAAACGTGCTCAAGTATAATTAATTACTACATCAAAGATAAGAACTCTTTTAAATAATTATATTCGTGTGTTATTGGCAAACTCAGTTATTTGCTTCCACCTAATGCATGCAGTTCCTTTGTTAAGTAAAAAAAATTGTTAGAATTTTTTAACTCATGTTACATATGGATTCCCATAGATTTATTAGTACAGTTAATTGTGAACTTAAAAGTTATAGTATCTATTATTGTTCAATTTCATATTACTTAACTTGTATTGATGTGACTTATATATAATATTTCAAAACGTTATTTAGAAGTGCGTTTTGTTTAACTATTTTTTCATGTGTCTTAGAACTTTAAATTTGACTATTATTATGTTACTCCCTTTGTCCCTTTTTACTTGTTAAATTTTGACTTGACATACCTATTAAGAAACTATGGATTGCTATAGGGAGTTTACTATTTTATCCCTATTAATTTATAGGATCTCAAATATCTATATTCATTACATTTTTCAAAATATTAACTTAATGTTAATAAATTGAGGTTATAATAGGTTAAAAAGGGGAAATTATGCCGAATAACAAACATTTAGCCTTATAGCCTATATTAGGTACTATAGCAATAATTTAAGAAAATTGTAACTCGTGGCTATGGTTTTCTCAATTCTTGCTATTCGCCTAATTTGTATAATTCATCTGATTTGTAAATTCCTAAATGCATATATACAAAATTTGTATATACTTACCCTATTTGTATATCCACAAGCGAAATATACTAACAACAGTCTTCATAGCAAACACAACTATAGCTATAGAGCACAATTATCTAAATTATAGCTATAGAGCCTTGTTATGTTTGCTATTTTTAAAACTTTCTTAAAAAAATTGTCATTTCTTTATTTGTAAAAAAATGACAAGTAAAAAAACTGATTTCTAAATTCCTAAATACAAAATTTGTATATACTTATCCTATTTGTATATTTACGAGCGAAATATACAAATCATAGCCTCCATAGCAAACAAAATTAATAACTATAGAGCGCAATTATCGAAACTATAGTTATAGACCTTATTATATCTATTATATTTATTATTTCTAAAATTTTCTTTAAAAAAATATTTTTTCTTGATTTGTAAAAAATGACAAGTAAAATGAGACAAGTAAAAAGAAATTTGGACTAGTAAAAAGGAACACAAAAATATATAATCATTTAATATTAAAGATAATTAGATACTTCTTCCTTGGCATTTTGCCCATGTGATCTTCTAGAAAGATATTGATTTGTCTATAATTATATATATATTGTGTTTTGGACAATTTTCGATCAGTATTATTTATTGGTGCGAGTGTGACAGAATTAAAAGGGTTGAGAAGGTTCCATATATGGTGTGACAGCAGCTTTGAATTAATTTGAAGGTTATTTTTTGTAGCTCTTCAAGATGTAATATGATTAGTTAATTCTTTCTAATATTTTTTGATTTTTGAATAATTAAATATAATCTTTCGTTTTGATTAATTTGCCCATTTTTTTTGGTTTGTGTACATTTTTTTTTTTTTGACGATTCTCTAATTTCAAAAACCTTTTGCATATATTATATTTGAGTTCATAATCACAAATTTTTTTAAAAAATCTCGTATTAAATCAAAACAAAATAAACTAAGAGAATATTTGGATTGACTTAAAAGTTGGTTAAACTTACCTTTAAGTCAGTTTTGACTTCTAAAAGTATTTGGTAAATATAAAAATAACTTAAAATAAGTCAAAAAATGACTTAAAATATATTAGGAAATATTTGACAATATTAAAAATAACTTAAAATAAGTTTAAAATAATTTAAAATAAATTAAAAATCAAAAGTAAGCCTCTCCCTACTTTTTATTTTTGATTTAAAGTTTACTTTTTTTTTAAAATCAATCTAAACGGACTCCATAAAATAGAGAGAGTATCATTTATCATTAAAATATTATCCAAAAAGGATTAACCCGCGAAATTTTCACTCAAACCTGACCCGCCTTTTTCCCTCTTCTTTTCTCTTTTTTTTTGTAATTCATCAAGTAATTTTCCTCCTTTTCTTCACAGAAGAAGAAAATTGGGGAAATGGCGATGGAGATTTATCGAGCCCTAATTTATGGCCTATCATCACTGATTCACCTCCACCGGCGGTGGCGCAAATTACTCAGCCTCAAACATCCTCTCTGCTGGCGGCGAGCTTCTCGGATCAGTATGTATATGAGAATTAGTGTGTCATATTTGGAATTTGCAGTTAATCTGCCCAATTTGTTGATCGGTATATTTATCACTGCTTCTTTTTTTATCCTAATTTGAAATTTGTTTGCTGTAATGTGGAATTAGGTGAAGGAATATGCGCGATTCATCTGATTAAATGCTGCGTAGAAAAGAGGAAACTACCACACCAGCACTGTGAGTCTCAGTTTTAAATCTAAAGACTATATTTCTGTTTCATTTTATATTATTTTGATCCTTGTTATTTCGTTAATCGTTTGGTAATAAACAAATTTTGTGATGTGATAATGGCCCAACAGTCAATAATTTGCGTTAATTGTTATAAATTTTGTATGGTTTCTCATTTGACTGTGACAATGATCTTCTCTATATAAATACACTAGAGTAGTTTAGTTTTATTCTGCATAAAATGGAAGTTATTGTGGGGAGGTTTAGAGAGGGTGTGCTTTTGGATTTATGCAAATTTTACTTGTTATCTTTACTTTTGCTGTTGTTACGGTTCCTTTTTCCTCCATGCTATGCAATGCTTTTTCTAGTATTTGTTTTGACTTCCTTTCTTCTATATGTTCTTTGATATGCGGTGCCTGAGTTGGGGGTCTTTCGGAAATAATTTCTCTACTTCCATGAGGTAGGGTATATTGTTGTTCTTACTATCTTTACTAGCTAGAAGTTCATTATTACCCAAAAAAGAAAACCTAGAAGATCATTGTCTACTATGATATTTCCATTTCCTCTTCCTAATCAAGATTTATGTAGAAAAAGAAGAAGAAATTGGAAAGACTGAAATCTTCCAATTTCTGAGAATTAAACAGTAGCATGAACAACGATTACGTACATGTTAATAGTAGTTGAAGTCTTGTAGAATCTATGTCAAAAAAGAAATTGCTTCAAGCTGACTACGTTTTATCTTGGAAACTGATAGTTTCATGACGTCTCGGGTTCAAATCCTAGCATAGACAAAAGCACTACGTGATTTCTTTCCAATTGTCCTAGGTGGACAGAGTTACTTGGTACATATTGTTGGTAGCAGGTGACATGTATTCTGTGGAATTAGTCGAGATGCGCATAAGCTGGCTCAGATACCATAGTTATTAAAAAAATAAAAAGAAGAGAGTGTGGGTTTTTGTATTTTATTTCTTTTAGAAAGGGTTATGTTAGAATGGATGCGTCCACCAGTGATCACTGGATCAGTCCCCCGACAGAATATTAGTGCGGAAAATAGATAACTCAAAGTAAATCAAGCACAAGGATTTTACGTGGAAACCCCCTTGCTCAAGGACGGTGAAAACCACGACCTGTACTCACAAGATTTCAACCCAAACTCCATTTCACTCAAACGGAGCAAAGTT
The DNA here is from genome assembly GCA_029582685.1 of Solanum piurae. Lineage (NCBI taxonomy): Eukaryota > Viridiplantae > Streptophyta > Magnoliopsida > Solanales > Solanaceae > Solanum > Solanum piurae. The sequence goes on from JAJOOO010033259.1 coordinate 4,127, forward strand.
TCAGATTACAAACTCTTGCAACTTAGGAATTAAAACTCTTTAATCCCTTCCCCCTTACTGTAGCAACTCTACTACAAAGGAAACTAAACAATAACTCTATTGCCCACTAACCAATTAACTCTAATTGATCTAGACTTTAAGAACCCAACAAGGCTAACTTTAGCCACCAACTCTGATCTCGACGAAAAGAGCATAAACAAGCAACAACTATGTTGCACCACACATCAACTAACTCTTGTTGACACTCCTAGGCAACTCTACCCAAGAGAACATCAAAACAATGATGCAAAAAGGCTTGACTAAAAACGTAGATGATTCGACTAACTAGCTCTAGTTAATACGACTCAAACTAAAGACTTAGACAAGCAACTGATCTACTATCCTTTATAACTTAGGAGTAGATTTACAATATAAGAACATAAGATACAAAGCTAAAAAATACAACGACACTTCAACACTTCATCAGGTCCTTTGCTGAGTATGAGTAGTGTTCATCCTTGAAGATGACTTCTTCTTTGTGAGCTTATGAATTTTCAGAAATTCAAAACTTTGTTTGTCAAATCATGAGATTGTGTCTTTTGAGAAGAGACTATATCAAATGGACACAAACCCCTGGGGACGACACCATTGGCTGAGAGCTTACTTCTCTAAAAAGACGTGCACCAACCATATCAGAGTTGACAGCTTTTTGACAGCTGTCTTTTCGTTTGTTTCACGTACGCAGTCTTTTCGGGATCAGGTCCCTTGCAGTGTGTTCTTTGATGCTTGAGTTCTCGAAAAGACTTGCTGTCACTCTCTCTTTTTGAATGAATATTGTTGTTTGTTTATTGTTGTATATATCAATCACCAATAAGAGTTTTGACCACTGAAACAAACAACCTCGTCCGCCCTTCCTATTGGTGAAGTACGCTGCACTTTTCACCAACCAACCTAACAAGACAACTTTACAGTTGTACACCATTTTGAACCTGGATGAGAGCACTCTGCCAGGGATCGGGTCCCTGCATTTGTGAGGATCATCAAAACACCTAGAATACAACATGTTAGTTTGTCCACATGGAGCGACATACGACCTGTACCAATCCAACAATTTCTTATTTCTTACAGAGGAGACATGATTTCCAAATATAATATTATATTGGTTATGAGATATAATATTGCCTTGCTTAGATGGTTTGGCTTGGGACATCCATAATGAATGTCTCAAATTCGAAATTCCTTGTCTGCAAGAGTAGAGGGTTTGTCTTCTGGGTCGAGCTAGTCAAACGGGGCTTGTGTAGTGCAGTTTACCGATTTTGTGTGGTTTGCGAGCTATTGCATAAAAACGGAGTTTACAATGTTGTATTTCTCTAGCGCTCTTTGAAGTTGAAAACCAAAAAGACTTGCTAGCCTTCAATAATTCATATCTTATTGGAACAAAATTAAAAAATGATCCTAGTGTAGACGACAAGGATTTTTTCAAGATAGATAATCACTTCTTTAAATGTGAGACTGAGGTTCCAGAGGCCCAGGTGCCAACATCAACATAACATGCCCACACACCTAACCATCAAAAAAGCATGCGAGACTTCAAAAAGACATTCAAAGTTTGATTCACAAGTAACTTCGTAAAGACTATTCAAGCTAAAATTGATTTTAAGTATTACTTTTATCACACATGAATTTCTCCAAATTACAATCTTGTTGACAAAGATCTCGATACATACTATAAATATTGTACTAAAGAAACTCCAGTTAGCATTACAAATACTTTTTTTTAAAATAGGGTAGGGTGGGAAATCGAACATTCACCAACAAGGTTAAATTTCAGGTGGTCAACCAACTGAGCTACTAAGATTCCCACATTGCAAATACTTATTATAAGGAACATATGCAAAAAAAAATGCATACATAATTATAAAGACATACTTGTTGGGTCGATAAGATTGATGAGTTCTCAAGCCTTTTTTGGTATTACTTTCAAAGAGTCACGTTTTCTGGCTGTTGCACCCATGCTTTCATCCATATTGATAGATTTAGGAGAGACACCATTAGGAAGCTCCCAATCGAATTCATGAAGCAACGATCCCAGAGCAAAATGCATCATTCGATGGCCTAAAGGCAAGCCAACACACATCCTCCGTCCTGCACCAAATGGAATTAGCTCATAATGCTGACCCTTCACGTCTATTTTTGATCCAAGAAACCTCTCGGGCTTGAAACTCATAGGGTCGTCCCAACATTCAGGATCTCTTCCAATAGCCCAGGTGTTCACCAGAACTCGAGTTCCTTTTGGTATGTCGTACCCCATGAACTTGGTGTCTTGAATTGTCTCTCTTGGGATCAAGAAAGGGAGAGGAGGATGTAAACGAAGTGTTTCCTTAATTACAGCTTGCATATAAGGTAGATTTTCGATGTCACTTTCTTCAAACTTGTTGTTTGGTCCTATTACTTTTGATATCTCTATTTTCACTTTGTCCATTGCTTCTGGATGGCGCAAGAGCTCTGTTAGTGCCCATTCTACGCTGCTGCTGGTTGTCTCTGAACCGGCTAAAAACATTTCCTGATGCATAACCCAGCCGACTATTTGTGTAAAGATCTCAAAAGAACTTACATTAACTTTTCAATCAAATTAGTCCTCATAATTAAAGTGAGCAATAGTAGTAAAAGACAAGAAATGAAGATTGTTGAGTGAAGACTGAGGCCTGAGGAGCATAAATTATTCCCTAAGCAGAACACATTTTTCTGCTCCAGATTCAACTAATTGAAAAGAAAATCATTAATGTTGAAAAGATAAGTGTAGAGATTTTTTTTTAAAAAACCTTACCACTATTAATACTTTGATCTCATGTTCTGATAATTTAGCTGGCTCATCTTTTCCAGTGCCTTCAAATTCAAGCAACACATCCAAGAAATCTTTCCCCTTCTCCGCACCCTTCTTTCGCTCTTCCTCCCGTTCCTTGAGAAACATAGACATGATCTCAATGGCCTTCCCCATGTCTCGCGCCATCTTCTTCCTTAAATTTTGTAAATCAAACTTTTTAAGAAATGGAAATATGTCAGAAACATTAGCAATACCTGACCACTCCATGATTCCCTTCATGGCATTGAAGAACTCTGAGGCTTCCTCGGATTCTGGATCAGCCAAGTCTTTCGACAGAATCAAATTCCCTAGCATATTAAAAGATGCTAGGAATACAAAACGCGTTACCTCAATCCCACTTCCTTTTTCAGCAGAATTCGCTGCTTTCTCTATCCATTTTACCATATTATCCACACATTTTCGCCTTACTGGCACTGTATCACTAATCTTTTTGTGTACAAACATCTCCACAGTACATATTCTCCTTTGAAAGCGCCAAAAGGAGCCATATCGGCCTATAGCCAGAGACCCTTGATAGTAATTGTGTGTCTTATTTACATCAGGTATGAATCGATCCGCAAAGGAAGTATCATGGTTCTTAAATAATTCTGCAGCAGCCGGAGCTGTTTGAACAACCATAATGTTGGTTGAGGTGCCAAGTTTTAACCGCAAAACAGGGCCATATTTCTGTTTTAGAGGTGCCATTCTTTTGTAGGGCACAGTTCCTAGTTCAAACATGTTACCAAAAATTGGTAATCCAGGTGGTCCTGGAGGTAATTTGTAAGAACATTTTGTAGTCTTTTTCTGAGAAAAAAATAGGATGAAAACTGGTAACAAGATGATTGAAGAAAAACACAGATAACTCCATTCCCATTCCATCTCTCCTATACTTTTTTAGTGAGTTTGCTATAAATTATGTGACGGAAGCTCTTATTTATAATGTTATATTGCTTCTCATTACCTCATTGCCATTTAACTTGGTACTGTTTATTCAATGCGCAACTAAATTATTTTTGTCCTAATTACCCTTCAAAAATCAATTACCAATATCTGAGGGTTGTTATCCTAAAATTTAGAACCTATAAAGTTCAAATTTTGGCTCCACGCGGCAGCTATGGCCTCGAGCTACATGTTATATGTGTGTCAATTAGATATGAGCTTTGATTTTTCTCTTTGAAACTTCAACCCTCGTTTGCTTGTATAGTTAATATACTTAGGTTAGCTCAACATTTTCAATGCCTTGTTAATATTGTCAACGTCAATGATAAATTATGTCCACAAAACATGTTTCTTTGCTTTAGCCTAGGGGTGTACAAACCGAACCGATGAATCAAGTCAAACCGAGAAAAAAACCCGACTTATGGTTTGGTTTGATTGGTTTGACGATGAAAAAACCCCCCGACCATTCTTGATTTGATTTGGTATTAATAAAAAAAAGTCAAACCGAATCCAACCCAAACCGACATAATACATATATAATTTTAACTTTTTATACATAAAAATATTTATATAATCTATTTTGTAAATATTTTATAATTAGTTTTATTAATTTTCAATATGTACAAATTAGATATATATTAAGATTTGGGCTTATAACTTGTAATTGGTGAAATGATCCATCAATTGGTGAAATGATCCAAGCCCAATATAAACCTAAAAGTTAAATCCCTAGAAACTAGTCATGTTCTCATTTCTCACTTTCCACTTTGCAATCTTTCCACTTGAGATCTGCTCATTCTTTCTCATTCATCCGCTCGTCTATAGATAGTCAAGTATGTTTTTCTTTTTCTTTTTCTTGCAAATGTAAATTTATCAATGAAGTTTGTCACTTACTTTTTCTTGCAAATGAGTAATTTTATTTTGAATCGTTGCTGGCTGCTGCTACAAGTCTTAATTTTTTGTGTTTTCCTTCCTTGGATGGAGAATACGACTGGAATTGATGTAGAAATGATTATCGACAGTCCTTCGGTTGTATCAATACCTCAAAAGAAAGATAAAAACACTCTTCATCTCCGCACTCCTCCTAAAAAGCAAAAAAGAACAACCCCAATAAATTCCATTCCTACAGATGGTAATACTAGGAGAGAAACATCACAGATTTGGGATCACTTTGCTAAATTTATTGCTAAAGGAGGTAAACGAAGAGCAAAATGTAACTATTGTGTAAAACACTTTGCTGCTGAGACAAAAACAAATGGAACCTCTGTATTGTGGTCACATTTAAATGACAAATGTCTCAAATCTCCCTTTAGATTTGTTGATAGAAGGCAAACAACTTTGAAATCTGTACCAATCAAAGTAGGGGGACAAGAAAATGGAACAAGTTCTATAGAAAAGGTTGTGTACAATGTGGAGAATATCAGGAGGGCCATCGCTGAATTTGTCATTATTGATGAACAACCATTTAAAGTTGTTGAAGGGGAAGGTTTTAAAAAATTGATGGCCAAAGCTTTGCCTAATTTTGAATTACCTTCACGGGTAACTGTGGCTAGACATTGTTTGAAGATCTATCAAGAAGAGAAAGAGAAGCTTAAAAAACTTGTCAAGAATCAACATATATGTATTACTAGTGATACATGGACATCACTTCAAAATTTGACTTATATGATCGTGACTGCTCATTGGATTGATGATGAATGGAACTTACAGAAAAAAATTCTTAATTTATTCCAAACTCCGGATCACAAGGGTGAGACTATAGCTAAAGGTATTGAAGCATGTTTGTTGGATTGGGAAATTGAAAACTTGTTTACAGTGACTCTGGATAATGCATCTGCCAATGATGCTGCAATTAAGCATTTGAAGGCACGTATTGATGATTGGAAAGGGGTCATATTGAGAAATGAGTTTTTACATGTTAGATGTAATGCTCATATTTTGAACATAATTGTAAAAAAAGGTTTAGATGAACAAATTGAGCCAATTTCTCACATAAGGAATGCAGTGAAATATGTCAAATCTTCTGCTTTTAGGTTTGCCTCTTTCAAGTCATATGTTGAGAAGACTAAGCTAGACACTCATGGTCTCTTAAGTCTTGATGTTGAAACTAGGTGGAATTCTACATATA
>JAJOOO010033260.1:0-16247 GCA_029582685.1 Solanum piurae
ATTGTTATTCTTATCTATTAATCATATAAGCATAAGTTTATTAATAGTTGATTTCTAATAGTTTTCATAGTAATATCTTAACATATATTAAAATCTACTTCTCTTAAATTAAGATGTAAAAAACAATATGCAAATTTTGTTAGTTAATAAATAATAAAGCATGTGACACCACTTTTATTAGATTTACTCGTGATTATATTGGAAAGGATATTTAAGAGATTCAATATTATTACTTTTCCTTATATGAAATTTTTATTTTTTAAGAATGCAAATATAACTTTGATTATGTTATTAATTATTTATGAAATAAGTTATAACCGAATAGCCAAATCGAAAAAAACCAAACCGAAAAGAGAAAAACCGAACCGAACCAATTTTTTTTATTCGGATTGGGTTATACTTTTTCAAAACCGAAAAACCCAAACCGAACAACACAAAACCGAACAAAAAAACCGAATGCACACCCCTACTCTCTACTATAAACGGAACAATTTTAAGAAGGGAAACTTACATAAATATACTATAAATAAAAAAGCACTAACATTTTCTTTTCACTTGGATAACTTTTAATACATTTATAATATAGTTTTAATAAATATTACAAAGAACAATTTATTATTCACATATTTTAATACACTTATAATACAATGTGAAAACTTCTTACCAAACAAGCATAATATATTTTTAAAAACAGTTATAATACACATATATTGCATACTTAATTCACTTTTAATATATATTGCAGATTTAACATAGTATTATTATATATTGCTATAAATTGTAATAAATAAAAAATATCGCTAAAATCAGTAATTATTTATTAAAAGGCACTCATCCAAGTAATTTTTCCTTTTAAGAAATAACATTAGTTTGAGGCCTATATATATGCCATCACAAACCAAAATTCTCTTTTAATTTATTTATTTTCAAAATTAGCCTTCTTCTTTCATGAAAAGTAGTGACTTTAATGAAAGTTGCAACTTTTATGAGATGTTGTGATTTTTATGAAGAGTTGCGACTTTTATGAAAAATTGTGACGTTTCCGAAGGGTTGTAACTTTTCCCGATAAGGCGCAATAAATATTTGTTCACACTACCATTTGTTATGTATAAATAGAGGGATTTCCTCTCATTTTAAAACAACGAAAAATTCTTAACTTCTGCTTCTTCTTCTTTTTCTTCTGCACAATAAAATATTTGTTTGCTTTGCTCCTACAGAGTGGCTCACCACACTATTGGTTTTGTATCAATACACTAGTGAATAAAATTGTTCTATAATGAGAGGATCTATTCCTTTAAACCTCGGGTACTAGAGGAGAATAATTTCCTTAAAGGGACTCTGTGCATTTAGTGGGCTTGATTTTTTTCTTTCGGTTTCATTAAATTGTTACATATCCTGGTATATTTTTTTACAATCATTAATCTATGCTTATGTTATTAGTTGTTGTTTTAGAGTACATGTTTTAAACTTTGTTGTTTAGTTTCTGCAAAGTTATTGTAATAAGTATTAGTTAGTACAAATTAAATAACACACGTATATTGAGTATTCATGCAAGTTTTATGTACTGAAATTGTTGAAGGTATGGTAAAAAAAATTCTTAAAGATCTATACTACCATCTCTTGAAGACAAAATTTAAATTTGGTATGTCATTGTAAGGACATAAAGACCTTAAAAACTTTATTGCACCTTGATGTGCAAAGTGAACCAGGAAAAGAAGACCAGAATTAATATACTTTTGATATGGGTTCAAGGATGTGCCGGATGACCTATAGAGGAATATGACTAGACTGGAGTCTCTTTTAATCGACATAGACAACTACACAATAATATTCTCAAGTTTACTGCAAGTTGTAAATACTTTTCTTGAAGTAATAAATGTGTTTCTCGACACTGCAATTGGAATAGAAGTATAGTTTCAAATTGAACTTCATCACTGTGGTATGTTGATTTTTAAAAAGCACCCAAACAAACTGAATAATTTTGTGTAATATTTTTCCCTTTCAAGTATTTATAATAAGTTGAATTGTTGTCCAATATGATACATTCCCTCTTTAATTTTTCAATTTTAATAATTACTTATGATACATTTAAATGGAGAACTTTAAAATGATATATGCAAAGCAAAAGTATTGAAGATAGTGTTTAGTCAGCTAATTATGTCATTAATTAGATTCCATTTGTTAGTTGGTTAGTTAGAAGTTAGTTAGTTAACTCAAGTCAAGTTGGTTAGTTAACTAGAGTCAAGTTAGTTAACGCAGTTATAGTATAGTTAAAGTGTATATAACTAAGATATTTTTCTTGTCTGTAATTGAGTTTTCATTGAATAAAATCAGAAATTTCTCAAATGCTTTCTTCTCCCTAAATTTTAATATGGTATCAGAGCTCATGGATCCGTGAGATTCATTGATCGTTTTTTTTGTTTTAAGTTCTTCTTCGTTTCTGGAACTTTCGCCATTAACAGAGCTTAAGAATAGTGGAGTCGACGACATCTGATGAGAATACTGCAGTTGCAGGAACTGCAGATACTATTGAAGGAATAGAGAATATTGCAATCATCCCCGTTATCATCATCCATCGGATACTCCATGAAGTATTTTAACATCAATTCAACTCACATGTACTGAGAACTACTCATTATAGATCAGATCCATGATGATAAACCTTCGGGCAAAGAGCAAGCTAGGTTTTGTCATTGAAACGTATAGGAAATCTGATTACAAACTTGAATTGAAGGATCAATGGGAGAAATGCAACGCTTTCGTGCTTGCTTAAATTATGAACATTGTATCCAAGGAACTATTAAGTGGAATTGTATACGCTTCAGATGCAACAATGGTCTGGAGAGATCTCAATGAACGATTTAACAAGGTTGATGTATCAAGGAGTTATCAATTGCATCGAGAAATCTGTACACTTCATCAAGGTAATTCAACAATGTCTGGGTATCCGGGAGCTGCGACACTTTTGTTATTCTCAATTTCTTAGATGAATTTGATGCATTAGTACCTCCACCTGCTTGTAATTACGATAAGTCGAGGATATATGTTGATCATTTACAGTTTCTGCATTTGTTTGCCTTTCTGATGGAATTGGACGAGGTATATAGTCATGCACGTAGCTAAAATTTGATGATGAATCTTTTACCTAGTGTAAGCAAGGCCTATGCCATGATAATTTCTGATGAAAGTGATAGCTGGATCGAGAATAAGTAAGGATGTTCATGAATCCTTGGTAATGTATGCTGGAAGAGGTAATCAATTCATAGGAAAACCACTTGATTCTGTGATGTATCCTAGAAATGGAAGAGGTGCTTACAGTTCTATAGGGGATAATTCTCAGGTGACTAATTCAATGATGTACCTTGGTAATGGAAGAGGTACTTATCATGATCCAATGACATTTTACACCAGACGAGATGGATACTCAAGTGGTGGAAATAACAACTACAATAACTATAAGCCAAAAAAGAACTGACATTTGATTTGTGACTATTGTAAGATGCATGGGCATACCAAAGATATATGTTATAAGCTGATTGGAATTTTAAGAAGAAGGGTGGACCAGGTGCAGGAATGATGAATGCAGGAAGTATATATGGAATTGCCTAAATATTTTGATTGTGCAGACAAGCATCAAGTGTGTAAACTTGTCAAGTCCTTCTATGGACTCAAACAGGCATCAAGACAGTGGAATGCTAAGCTTACTGAAGCACTTTGTAAATCAGGATATGTTTAGAGTCACTTGGACTATTCCTTGTTTACTAAAAGGAGCACCAATGGTTTGGTCATTGTGTTAGTATATGTGGATGACCTGCTCATCATAGGTAATGATCCTAAGCTTGTTCAGGACACTAAGAAAGTGTTGCATAGTCACTTTAATATCAAAGACTTGGGAAATTGAGATACTTTCTAGGCATAGAATTCTGTAGATCCAGCAGTGGTATAGTGATGAATAAGAGGAAATATGCCTTAGAGCTAATATCTGAAACAGGGTTTGCAGGAGCTCAGCCTGCTACTACTCTTTTAGAAAGCAATATGAAGCTCACTTCTACAAAGTTTGATACTAGTGCAAATGATGTGTTGTTTAATGATATTAACAAATATCAAAGAATGATTGGAGAACTTCTCTATTTGACCAACACAAGGCTTGATATTGCATTTGCTGTTCAAACCTTGAGTCAATATATGCAACAACCTAAACTCTCACTTTGGAATGCAACACTAGATATATCAAAGGAAGTCTAGGTTTGGGATTACTTATGAGCTCCAACTCGTTTGACCTTGAAAATGAGCCGTTTTGGCTGTCATGGCCAACTGGCTCCATAACTAAGGTCTTAACGGATGTCCATGAAAATTTTGGCAAAAATGACGTCAAAATTCCGGATCACCAAAAAAGATGGTGAACTATAGCACACGAAAATTGGCAAAATGGGAGGTTTACTTGCTCCGGTTAGAATATTTGTTCACTTTTTTCAGCCTTTTAAAAATTATTTATCCCTTCACCAATGATTATTTATTTATTAGAAAATTTAATATCTCCGATTGATGTTCATCTGATTTCCCAAAAATATCAAATAGTAACACTTTCTGGAAGCAAAATGATAAATTATAAAATCAAATTAAAGATGATTGATTGAAGGATAAATGATAAGATGTTATAATTATCATCTTCCTTTACATTATTAATGTTTGTTACTACGTAATCTAGTATGTAAGATAATATAGTGTTTTAGTTTTAATGACTGATAGATTTTAAGTATTATTTTATAAATTTCGTGATATTAAATTCTCGCACGAGGCGCGGGTGATTTTACTAGTTTTAAAATATAACAATAGTTTGGACTTTGGATAAAAAATATTTTAATCAAACATAAGTAGTACTACCTCGGTCCACTTTTAACTATCATAATTTCCTTTTATAGAGTCAAACGATAATAATTTTGACTAACATTTTACGATGTATTTTTTATCATATTAATATGCAAAAAATTGAAATTTATAAAACTTTTCGTACAATTTTGAATATCTAATTTTTTTTAAAAAAAATATCAAATTAATGTAATCTAATTTAACTTTGAAAATTAATCAAATTGACTTTCAAAAAACGCAACATGACAATTAAAAGTGAACAGATAGTTTTTGAAATTTATCACTATATAAAATAAAAATATTAGTGATATAACAATTTTGAAATTTTGTTTTGTATTAATGATACAATAATTTGCTTTATTCTATCATTGATATAACAACAATCTATAGTAAGTTGTTGTATCATTGATACACGATGAAATTTATAAATTATTGTATTATTTATATCGAGCGAATTTCATTAACTCTCACTGTATTGGATAATTTTAAATGGTCTAGAGAAGTATATAAAATACCTCAAACTATACGTAAATTCTTAGTTTCATTCTTAAACTATAATCGACCTTAAATACATCCCTAAACACCCATCTCATCCACGTACACCCATCTCATCAAAAGGGTTTTAACCTAAAAACGTTGATTCAGGTTCTAGTAAGGATCTGTCCTTTTCTTTCTTCAGTTTGTTAGGATTTTTTTACCGATTAAATTTTAGCTTGAAATTTGCTAAGCTTAGTTTGCTGTCATATTTTGCTCATCTTGTTAAACATCGTCTTCAAATGTTAGTATCTTCTTCGATTTGGGTTTTCTAGGACTTCGATTTGGATATTGCAAAGGCTTTGGTTTGGTTTGCTAGGGTTCAATTGTAGGGCTTTGATTTGAATTTGTTTGAAACAGTTATCGCAACCGTCGGTAGTATTTTTTGGACGTTTGAGTTGAACTTTAATGGTGGAAGAGTCTTAAATAGGAATTAAAAAAGATTTGTAGCCGTAGGTAAAAGAGAAGAGAAGGAAAAATAATTTTAGAAAATGAATTATGTACGTTTTAGTTGATGTGACATTTTTTTTTACTTCACTCTCCTAAATGAAGTGAACTCACTTGCTATGCCATGTGGATGAGACGAGTATTTTTAAGTGTATTTATGATTGTCTATAATTTAGGGATGAAATTAATAATTTGTGTATAGTTTAAGGGTGTTTTATATACTTCTTGAGTTCTCTCAATGATTTATTCATAATTTATTGCATCATTATAGTTTGGTCCAAATACATTTATTATTATTTAGTTGGGTAGAATGAGAACATATTGTTTTATCATTAAATCCATTCTTTTTCGAATAAAATGTTACTTTTATCTCTTTTTTGTTTCTTTTCTTTCAAAGTCTCTTTAACTAATAATGTCATTTTTAATCTCATTTTATGAATTAAAATAAAATAATAACATATATTTTTTTAACCGATAATATGGATTATGTAGAAAAAGATATGAATTTTTTTCTAATAAAAAAAAAATATTCTTATTTCTTATTTTTATTTTTTTGAATTGAAGAAAGGATAATTGACTTTAAAGTTAACTTACATTTACATTGATTATTAATAAAACTCAAGAAATATTACTTTAAATTATAAAAATATCTATAAAATGTTATTTATAGAGTTATTATTGATCTTTATTTCATTTAACTTTATAACTTTTAGCAAATGGCTTTGTTTTTCAACTTCATTAATCATTATATTGTATCTTATAATTGTTTCAAATGTTCATAGGATACTTGGTTCAATTGAAAAAAACAAACAAACTAAAAGATAGAAATAGTCCCTAAAGATTCATTGTTGAGTGTAGAATGGAAGTGTTACGAGGCAGGGTTCATTTTTTCCCCTTTTCAACACAGAGCACATATTTCAGCATTAGAGCTCGAGCAAGCTTCAAGGTTCAACAAGAAAATGATCCTTTTTTCCAGGCCGCCATTGAACGAGCTTCACTTCGTTTCCGGGAGTCTCACTCTCCAGGTAAATCCATTTCTCAATTTTCTTAGCTTTGATGGCTACACTACAGGGTTGTTGAAATTTAAAAGAATCCAATTCGATTGAGTTACTAGGTTCAAGACTTAATTTTTGCTTTTGCAGATCCTCTCCTTATTGACCCTTATGTCGGCTGCCTTCTTCCTTGTAATAGTCTCGAAGACATGGATCAAGAGCTGCATCCATACTGTCTTGCAACTAAGTTTATTGATGACAAGTTGCTTGAAACAATGCAATCTACTGATGGACTGAAACAGGTATGAAACCAATATTAACAAGGATCTAATTAATTGGTTTTGATGGGCACTACTCCACACACATGCTGCAGGTTGTTTTGTTAACAGATGGACTGGATACGCGACCTTACAGGCTCAATTGGCCAACAACAACTTTAGTATTTGACATATGCCCCGAGAAAGTATTTAGAGGAGCACTTCAGAAGCTTCAAGGTTTTAACGTCCTTCTCCCTTTTGTGTGTGTTATTTTTTGGTAGTTTGTATGGGAACCAATGCACAACTTACACCATTCTGCATCTCCTTTAGATTTCTCTATTTATGAGATATGATTTTACTGTTTTATATTAACTATGTTCATATTCGGTTTTGAACCTGCAATTGCTGATCATACGATTATGCCAGCTACAGAATTTATTCTTCACTCTTTCTTATTGGGGCAGGGGTTGATGTTTAGGTAGAATCTGGGAAACAATAGTTTTTAGTCAAATCAAACAGACAATGGTTTCCTCCATTTTCCATTCAAAGCAACCATCTTTTGGTGGCCTAAGGATGTTTTCAAAGTCTAAAATTGTGTCTGCAGTTGCAAATTCCCTAATAAATGAAATTTCTATCATCAAGCTCTAATTTATTCTGTTCTTTCCTCCAGCTGAATGCATTAAGAGATCTTTTTTTTTTAAAAATAAATAAAAATGGTAATGTTATATTCCTCCTTAATGCTGGAGACCAAAAAAGAGACACGAAGGAGCAAAAGTAATTACGAAGAGCCTAAAAGATCAACTATCTGTTCTACTTCTTCTATATATTCCTCTTTACACCAAAAATATAAGGATACAATACAATTACCATTAACTTTTTATATGAAATTAAATCTATCCTCAAAACATCTCCTATTCCTTTCTCTCCAAACTGTCCACCATATGCATGCTGGGATGATTCTGCACCACTTCTTTTGGTTCTTGTTTCCCCCCTCTTCTGATCCAGCAACTAAGTAAATCAGCAGATCCCTTTCTTTTTTCCCATTTTTGTAGAAACTATATCCTTATGTTGGATGTGTGCTTCCATCTTTGTCCCCATTCTTTCCAGCTCCTTGTATCTCACGTAAACGGTTCGTTCCTGTCACTAAAACCTAATACCTTCTGTATAAGGAAATAAAAGGTATCTTAAAGGAGCTTTTGTATATCTGTTACAAGGGAGAAGCCTCAGGAGTTACTTTACCTTGCAAATTCAACAGTCTTGGTACTAGTCAAACCATAACACCCTGTAGTAACTTCCTTGGTTTCTCCTAAGCAGTCTAAACCTAGACTTGTAAAAATTAAATTTCAGATCTTGTAAAAGAAGTTCTTTCTTTTTGAGGTAAAGGCTCAAATATGTCATCGAACTTTCAGAAAATCCATTAAAAGTTTTGGCTCATCTATGCTATTGTTGTTAAAGAAAAGGCTCATCCATGCCATTTTTTTAACTCTGATTTTGCAAAACCATTGTTTACATCCCAAACAACTTTTAACACTTTTCAATTTGAGTTTTTGGATCAAATGAACTCTTTTTGCTTCTTCTTCCTTAAGAACACCAAGAACACATAAAGAATATTAACAATTCCCAAATTTCAAACTTCTTCGATTCTTCACGAAATCACCTCCAATTTCAAGAGTAGTTTCCTCCAAGCTAGATACCAAAACTCGATATCTTTTGAGCGCGAATTCAATAACTCAACAAGATTGAGACCTGATGAAAATTTAGTGAATTGTCCTTCAATATTAGAGGAAGAAAGATCACAACTACATGCCAAATTTGAGGAGCAAGAAGTTTATAAATGCTTGAAGTTATGTGCCATTGATAAAGCCCCAGGACCTGATGGTTACACTACGGGTTTTTTCATCAAATGTTGGGAAATTCTTAAACAGGACATCATGGAGGCCTTCCATAATTTCTATGAGTAGGAAATGTTTGAGAAGTGTTTCAATGCCACATATATTGCCTTGATCCCAAAGAAGAAAGGAGCAAAGGAACTTAAAGACTTTAGACCAATAAGCTTGATAGGCAGTTTCTATAAGTTGTTGTCTAAATTCTTAACATAAAGAATCAAAAGGGTGATGTACAAGTTGGTAGACTCCCAACAGATGACTTTCATCAAAGGAGGACAAATAATGGATGCGGTGTTAATAGCAAATGAAGCAATAGACTCTAGAGTGGATAAAAAAAAACCAAGCATCCTATGCAAACTGGACATTGAGAAAGCTTATGATCATGTTAACTGGGTTCCTTCTCAATATACTGAGGAAAATGGGATTTGGCGAAAAGTGGATTAGATAGATACGTTTTTGCATTTCAATAGTAAAGTTTTTTGTCCTCATTAATGGTGTTCTTGAAGGTTTTTTTGAAGCTCAAAGAGGAATCAGACAAGGGGATCCTTTATCTCCATCATTTTTATTCTTACCATGGAGGGACTTAACAACATGATCAAGATAGCTGAAACAAATAGGTGGATCACATGATTTGAAGTGTCTACAAACAATGAGAGGAGTTTGGAGGGAACACATCTCCAATATGTAGATGACACTTTGATTTTTTGTGATACAGATGAGGAACAACTACGGTACCTCAGGGTCATTTTGGTACTTTTTGAAGGCATGTCAGGTCTTCACATCAACTAGGAAAGAACCATTTATATCCTATAAACTTGGTCTCTAATATGGAGCTTTTGGCCTCAGTGCTAGGAGGTGAGGTGGGAGCACTACCTGCTATCTATCTGGGGATGCCATTGGGAGCAAAATCACCGTCCAAAGAAATTTGGAATTCTTTCTTGAAGAAATGTGTGAAGAAGTTGGTCAGATGGAAAGCACAATATTTATCAAGAGGAGGGGGGGGGGGGCAGGCTCACTTTGATAAATGCATTCTTAGATCCTTCCTACGTACATGCTAACTTTGTTCCCAATATCTGCAGGAGTAGTACAAAGATTGGATAAACTAAGAAGGGATTTTTTCGGGCAAAGAAACAAGGAAAGAAAGGGATACCATCTGATAAAATGGAAAGTTCTGATCACGGGAAAAAACAAAGGAGGATTAGGCATCAAAAATTTGAAGAACCAAATTAAGGCTCTAAAGCTGAAATGGTTGTGGAGATATGTTCATGAACCACACTCATTGTGGAGCAAGGTGATTAAACTGAAGTATGGAGAGATGGATTCATGGATCACCAAGGAAGCAACCAATCCCTATGGTGTTACTGTTTGGAGATCAATTAGGAACTGGTGGCCTTTCTTAAGGAATCATACTACTATAACAGTACACAATGATATCAGGACACGATTCTGGAAAGATAAATGGCTTGGTAATCAAAGTTTGTGAGAGATCTTCCCTGACATCTTTGACTTAGCACTACATAAAGACAAATAGTGGCTGAAATGTGGTGCAGAAGGAATTTAAATGTCTGGGAAGTTTGTAGATTAGTTAGTTCTTTAAAAGGTTGGAATCATTTCAAGGTTTGAAGGAAGGGGAGGACTGCCACGGTGGACAGAGCACAACAAAGGAACAAAGTGAGCTCAAGTTACAAGGTATAAATATGGCTCCTTTAACTCTCAATTGGCCTTGGAGACAAATCTGGAAAGCCAAAACTCCACTTAAGGTGGCATGTTTCACTTGGCTGCTAGCAAAAGAGGCAGTACTAACACATGAGAATCTAAGGAAAAGAAACAACATTCTGGTGACACGTTGTTGTTTATGTAGGGAAGCAGCTGAGACAGTTAGGCATTTGTTCTTACATTGCAAAATCACTGATCAACTAACATATGATTTTCGTTTTTTTGGAATATTTTTTTAATACAGGTGAATTTCTTAAACTCTACAGATGATTTTAGAATTTTGGTTTTTTTAAAAAAGAAATGAATGATGTAGCCGAAATTTGAGATGATTTCGTGAAGAATTGAAGATGTTGAAAATTTGGGAGTTGTTTATGTTCTTCATGTGTTCTTGGTCTTCTTAGGGAAGAAGAAACAAAAAGAGTACATTTGATCCAAAAACTTCAATTGAAAAGTGTTAAACGTTGTTTGGGGTGTAAAAAGTGGTTTTGCAAAACCGGAGTAAAAAAAAATGGCATGGATGAGCCTTTTCTTTAACAACAATGGCATAAATGAGCAAAAATTTTAACGGATGGCATAAATGAGCCTTTTTTGAAAGTTCGATGGCATATTTGAGCCTTTTTCCTTCTTTTTGTGAATCCATATAGCCATGTTATGTAGTTCATAGAAGATACTATTACCACTATTTACTATCTTTGTCTGCCATTTTATTTATATTTATCTTCTAGTTAGAAATCAATTAATAATTGTTATAAAAAAAGAAATTTATCAATCAATCAATTATATCTCATTTCCAAACTAGTTGAGGCACTGGATATGTTGTTGAAACTACTTGAGGCTTCTTCTAGTTCTAGTTATAAGTAAAATGGAATATAATGAGAGGGATAGTGATAAGCAAAATGTCTTCTCTTTTTTTTGGGAATAAAGAAGTGATAAGCTAAATGTCTTTTTGGGGATATACTGATATGCAAATATTTTTTTTTTGGGGTGGGTGGGGGGGGGGGGAGGGGGGATAAAGAAGTGATAAGCTAAAGGCTATTGTTCTTTTATGATGTGGAGGTAGTACCTTCCTGTTTTTGGTTCTTTCTACCTGACATACTAGTACATTTGTTAATATATCACGCTGAGTTGGTGATGAGTTTTTTTAATCTCAAAATTGTTTTTATGAACCATGTCATCAGTTGGCATCCCTCCAATTTGCCATCTATCTGTACAATCTTCTCTTTACACCAAAAATAGGGAGGATCTGTCGATACTCTCAATGCAGACTCACTATTTTGAAAGAATCATCTATTTCTTCCATTCCTCAGGCATCAAAACAGACATAGTTAGCTATATTATTTCTGAGCTTAGTGAATTCTTGATTAGATTTCCATGCTTTTTTCGATGGCATCTATGACTTGTATTATGGTTGTGTTTGAAGAATAATGTTTTTCTTCCTAGATTTTCCTTCTACCATTTTGTCTTTATTCCTATGTGTTGGTTTGATGAGCACATGAAGCATATCCTTATGGTACCACTGTGGATGACATAGATGCTGGGGCTAAGATTCCAAGAGGATGCATGTCTTTTCATGTCCCATCAGAGTCTTTTGACGTAGAAAATATACTGTGCAGTAAAGGGTTCAGCGGTACAAGACCAAGTATATGGGCTTTTCAGGTGAATATATGGTTTCTGGATATTTCTTTTGACCTTCTATGAAGTAAGAATTCATTTATGGCACTTACAGAATTAGAGTTTTTATCCCTGCTGGCTCCTCATCCATACAAGCTCAAACAAAAGAAGAGGATTTTTACTCATCTCTCATCCACCAGAAAAGACAATAACTAGAAAAGAAAACAGAGCTTGGGCTGCATGTCACAGAGACTAAATTTTTGGCATGACAGTGAGCATCTTTCTTGAGTACGGCTGCTTATGCTTCCATCTTTGTGCTCCAGATTGTAGCAAACTTCTCGTTAGTTGTGAAACTTGTGTCCATCTTTGGTTTCATTTGTCTTGGCTACTGGCTTCACTGACATATAATCACAATATGTATATTTCCCCCTCATCAGCTGTGGTAGTTCACATTCCTAAATTGTCGCTGCTATTGGCAGCATCGTGACTGATCATCTTGCACTTCTAGAAGGTCACCTTATTTCGAAGTACCACTTTTATCCTCATTTGGGTTTGAACTTGCTACTCCCCGTGTCCCAATTTATATGACTCGGTTCCTTTTTACTCGGTCCCAAAAAGAATGACACTTTTATATTGAGTAACAATTTAACTTTAAAATGTTCATTTTACCCTTAATGAAATGATTGTTTAGTCATGCAAACATCTATCACTTATTTTAGGCCACAAGTTTCAAAAGTTTGTCTTTCTTTCTTAAACTCCGTGCCAAGTCAAACTACATCATATAAAATGGGAGGAAGGAAGTATATGTATTATGGTCAATAGCGTACAATTGATGTGGAATTCATGTGTATAGAGTATCTTATCAGTAACAATAGGACCTCATTTGTAGGGATTGCCTGTTGTGAACTTGGAAAGGTTTAAAGATATCTTGTCCACTGTCAGTAATTTAGCCACGAAGGGATGCCTTTTCTTGGGAGAACTTCCTGTCTGTCTGGCTGAAATGGATGTTGGATACCACGTTGGTGATCTTGTAAGTTGAGCAGACAGTTTCTTTGTTCAATTAAAGCATTAGAGAATCCTCACGACAATCTAATTCTTGGTTTGTGTTCAGTCTGCCATAAAGAAGTGGCTTGACGATCTCTTTATGAGCTATGGTTTTCGGGTTAAGATGATTGAATATGATGAAGTTGCACGAAACCTCAGGCAAGATTCTGCAAAAAGAGTGTCAGAAGTCAGCACAAGCATACTTTTTGTTGCAGAGCATCTACGTTTCTCTGATGATCAGGTAGATTTACTATACCTGTATAGGTTTGTGCAAATGTATTCTCAATTCTCTTGAGATCCCTAGTATCTAAACATATTGGTATCCCAACAGATGGAAACCTGGAGGACAGAATTTCAGAGAATAGAGGAAGAAGGGGATGAAGAAGGCTTTGAGGAGCTCTAGGGAAGTTGGAAGAGTTTTTTCCTTTGAGGAACTCTAGGGAAGTTAGAAAAGTATATATTTCCTTCTACTAGAACTGGCTGTATTTTGAATTAACCCTGCAAACTGCAAGCAGTATATTACCTGTCGAGATTCAACCTGCTATGCCTGTGGCTGTATCTCAAGCTCCTCCATCGATGATCGAAGAAGAAAGGTTCCCAAAAGGATTAATACTTAAAAAAGTGCATGTCAACATACGACTTTGGCTCTTTTTTAACTTTGGCGCATAAGATATGCAAGAGTGAGGCGCAATCTGCATAAAGGAAGTTATATATACATTCTTCATACCTTTCATGTACACCTTAGACCATTTTCAGAAATTGGCGTATGAACTGTTAGCATTTGTTGCAATGTAACAGCAAACTTCTTTGTGCATTCTCTGTGTGACAACCATCGGATATGGAAGCTACATATTAGTTGACAATGACTTGTAACCTCTTAGTTCCAGTAAGTCATAGTTGTATCCTGCTAGCCCAGAAAAATGATACAAACACTGAAGTAAAGAGTATCAATATCAGTTGCTAGAAGAAGAAAGAAGAATATCCAGAATTTTTATCCCTCAATTGGGAAAATGAGAAGCTACGACACACAAGAAATCTATGACCCGCCTATGACATTGGCCAAGAAATAGTGCTTTTCCGGAGACTAAACAGTACATTGAAATAATATCTAAAAATTGGAAGGTCCATTTGAGAAATCCGAGCTTGATCAGCTATCACAGAGCATATCAACTACCTACAAGTAGTTGAGACAGATGCAAAAATTTCCTGCCATTAACAAACAGGGGCATCTTTCACTTTAGCTGTCTGTCAAAATTTAAAGCAGCCTGCTACACTTGCTACTTATTCAAAAATTCACCCCCAGCTAAAACCAGGATCCTTAGTTACCTGCCTTTCCAACATAGCAGCTCTAATTTCCTCTGTATCATCCCATCTCCCTAACGATGTATACATATTTGCTAGAAGCACATAGGGGGAGGAATTCTGCGGATTAAGACGGATTAGCTCCTCTGCTGCCCGCCTTGCTAAAGTTACATTTCCATGGAGCCTACAAGAACTAAGCAAAACCTCCCAGACAACAGAGTCATCTTTGCATGACATCTTATCAATGAGTTCTTCTATTTCACTAAACCGGGCAGCGCGACCCAAACAATCAATCATGCAAGTGTAATGATCAACAAGTGGCATCAACCCATATTGTTGCTGCATTGAGTTGAATATCTTAAGCCCCAGGTTGACAAGCCCAGAGTGACTACAAGCAGTTAGAGCGGCAATAAAAGTTATAACATCAGGTTTTCCTCCTGAACAAATCATGTCTTCATACAAGAAAATAGCTTCATCTCCACAACCATTTTGTGCATAGCCATGTATCATTTCGTTCCATGTAATTGTATTCTTATAGGGCATCATGTCAAAATGTACCCTGGCCTCATCTACATCGCCACATTTGGAATACATGTCAATCAGAGTACTTCCAACTACAACATCATTAGCATACCCATGTTTAATTATCAACCCATGAAGTTGTCTCCCTTGCGATAATGAGGATAGCTTTGTACAACAACTCAGTGTAGTAGCAAATGAAAACTCATTAGGTAACATCCCCATCTGTAGCATTCGCTTAAAGAAAGTAAAAGCTTCTTTATCCAATGAATTATAGGATAAACCAGTAATTAGAGAATTCCAACAGACGATATCTGCTTGAGTGAGCCCATCAAAAATACGTACAGCCGCTTCTACTCTACCACATTTTAGGTACATACCAATAAGACCACTAGCTATATATATGTCTCCAGGACAGAGATACTTTAATGAAGTAGCATGAACCTGCACCCCACTTTCTAGAAACCCTATCTCAGAACATGAACTAAGTATGATAGCCAAAGTGGTCCGATCAGGACGCAGATTCTGAAATTGCATCTCTCTGAAAAGCTTTAATGCCTTGAGATGTTCCTCATTCTGTGAATAGCCTGAAAGAAT
The DNA here is from genome assembly GCA_029582685.1 of Solanum piurae. Taxonomy (NCBI): domain Eukaryota; kingdom Viridiplantae; phylum Streptophyta; class Magnoliopsida; order Solanales; family Solanaceae; genus Solanum; species Solanum piurae. The sequence goes on from JAJOOO010033260.1 coordinate 15,775, forward strand.
AGCATTCCATGAAATCAAGCTAGGGCAAGCCATGCTCTCAAATATCAAGCGGCCATTTTCAACATCCCCTGATTTAACACAAGCCGCAAGCATATTTATGTAAGTAACCTCATCTGGTTCAACACCCATACCCCGCATCCTTTCCATGTACTCCATCGCTCTTTCTTTATCATGATTCTGTCCAAACCCACTTATCATAACATTCCAAGAAACAGTACTAGTTTCAGAAAGGTTTCCAAACAATACTACAGAACTTTCCATGTCACCATTTTTTGCATACATGTCAAGCAAGGAGTTACACACGTGAAGGTCTCCTTGAAATCCAAGTTTAATGGTGAAACAATGGACTTGCTTCCCCTGCGTATTAGGTAGATCACTATCAGTCTCACCATTCCAACCAAAATTCAAACCCCCGCGTTTAGCACAACCTCTCAGTACACTAGACAATGAAACAGAGTCGATCCTAATTCCAC